>JASCZW010003618.1:0-36137 GCA_034211315.2 Aedes japonicus
GGCTACGGATTGTAAATAAAACGTCATACATTGCGGAAATTCGTTTAATTTTCAATTCGTTTATTATCAACACGAAAAATCGAGACGAAAATTAAATATGGTTGCCAGCCTATCAGAAGTTTCGTATTTGAGAACACAATTTGATTGGAAGTTCATAATGACTTCTGAAAAAATCCAAAAGGTGATTTTGGAAATTCGTTTAAACGCACTTGTAGTTTCATTAATCAACTAAATTCACATTTTAAAAATCAACAATAAACAATATTTATTACATCAATGACTAACTACTGTGACCCGCTGTTGGTCTTTTCGCCATTTTTGTTGGAGATCGAGAACAATCATAGATGCGGCCCTAGTGGTCTTCCGAATACCTCTTGTTCCACGTTGTTCGAAGCACTCTACATCCTATTTTATGACGATGCCTATTGGCATCATCCCCGCTAGGACGCAGACCACATCGCGTGGTACCGTTCGGTATGCGCTAACCACTCTTAGACACATAAGCCTGTGCGTACACTCTAGCTTACTCAGGAAGCTCTTGGTACTGAAGGCACTTATCCATGCCGGTACACCGTACCTAAATACGAACAGGGCGACACTGGCCAGGAGTTTACGCTTACTTCTTGCACCGCCGAGCTATAAGACATCAGGCTTTCTTGCAGGCGTAATCGACGTGACCGACAAAGGACAGCTTATCGTCGATCATGACCCCAAGATACTTCAAAGACCTCTTCGAATCGATTGTGCAGTTACCTGCACTGATCACCGCATGTGGCTCCGATTTCCGATTATTCTCCACCGTGACCTTAGTCGTATGGTGGGCTAGCTCCAGTTGCCTGGAAATCATCCAGTTCTTCACAATGCCAATGGAGTCCGAGGCCGTTAACTCGACCTCTTCGATGGATTCATCACATATCTACAGGGTGATGTCGTCCGCGAACCCGACTGTCTTCACCCCGTTGGGGAACTCAAGCCGTAGTACATCGTGTTCCATAACACCGGACCCTGGATCGAACCTTGTGGGATGTTTGCGGTGATCTGGGCACGTTTCTGGCCTGTCTCTGTGTTGTATACCAGTACGCGATTCTGGAAGTAACTTCCAAGAATCTTGTACAGGTAACCAGGAACCTGTAGGCGTTGGAGCAACCCAAGTAGCACACGATCATGCATAATTAGTTGCAGCTACTTGATTATGACTAACATAGGCACATTTATGTTTTCTCAACTTAATGGCAACATGTGTGCTACTAGGGAAGTCGGCAAAAGCCACTCAACTGGCGCTATTGAACGCATTTCTAACATCAAGGCTAACCACTGCACAGTATCATACTCCTCGACTCTTGCACTGGATTGCCACCTCAGCCGTCTTGGTGACGGACAGGATGGCATCCGCCGTCCACTTCACCTCACGGAAGCCAGATTGGTTAGTAGACAAACCGCCTGACACCCTGTGCCGTGTACTTTTGTCAGTCTGTTTGAGGATTACTCACTCGGCGTCTCACCTGCCGCGCTGCAGCCGACGTTTCCAGCAAAACCGTCTGCTGGCCGTCAAAGATGATTGGAGAGTGCCATGTTGTATAAAACATTTGTGCGCCAGTCTTTCAAACACCTCGCTGGAGACAGCACTGGTATCGATACGCCACGATGGTTCGATGCCTGGTTACTGCTGCCAGAACTTGTGCAAGATAGGCACGGTAAAGCCTGTGCTCCAAGCTGCCGGAAACGTCGCACAAAAGCCGTAAAGCGATCGATTGAACAAACAGGCTCTTTGGAACACTTTTTCAGCATTAGGGGTGGAATACCATCCGATTCCACATCCTTTATTTGATGTCGAGGTTGTCAGCTTCGCTTCTACAACTTCTGGATAGCCTGGTACGGTTGATATGTGGCGCGAAGGAACGCTGAGCAAAAACAGTGACGCCTTGGCACAGGTGCAACTCTGCTAAGCAACTCTCGAAGCAAACGGCAAATAGATTCGCGGCATCAAGTTTGTTTGACGCATGGACATCCTAACAGAAATTAACGTTGCACGTAGAGTTGACGGGTTCTGTTTTACGTTCACCTGGATTCTGGATAAGTGATGGCTATCACCGGTGGCAAATCGATGCTGTTTTTGTACTGGCAGCTCAGCTTTTCGCAGGTGATAATACGGGTCATTGTCAGACTTTGAAGAGAAAGCGATCGGCGATGGCTTTCTGCAAGGACGTTCCAGAAGATCGTCGTAAATTCAGGGGTCCACCAAGGATTTTCTTTAGAAGTGTGACTGTAACGTTCGTCTTTCCCGACCGTTACGCAGTTGATATTAGCTGCCGCGTAATACCTTTTCGTAGAACATCGATATTGTTTCATCCAGTGGTCCAGTTAATAAGCGCCGTCCCGGTCGATGGCATACTTCACCATTTTCAGCTGGTCAAAATCGCACGGTGGAAATCCTTAAAGAGATTGTCGCGATCCCGAGCTCATTCCGTTGAAACTAAATCGTCCGGTGCATCTAATCAAGCAGCAAAAAACCAATGGCGCGTGATGATTTTTCCACGGGTAAAAGTGGTGCAGGAGGTTCGATGATATCAGTCGCGCTCTGGAAGACTAACGAATACAAGGTCGAGAAGTATGCCGTTTGCATTTAAGTGTATCGAGTAGCTTTCTCCGAGCCAGTAGTAAACATCATTTCAATGAGTGCCGATTCGTGCTCGGAAGAAAGTTGCACGGTTGGCAAGTTAAGATCACCCGAGGAACAAAATAATATCTTCGCTGATGCTGCAAAATTTGCTGCATATTTGCACTGTGTTGGCGCGAGCAGAATAATGGTCGGCACGCGAGGTTTGGGGGCAGGTAAATCATCGCGATAATGTAAACAGACCTGGATATCAATCTTAGCATGAGACTGCGTTTTGCTCCCGAGATGAGTCACAATTCAACGGTGGAGACAACTTCGCATTCAAGGTGAGTTTTAACAGCGATCAGCGCTTCTCCCACCACGAGAATGCCGACTGATCCGTGCACTCCGATCCACAACGGTAAAACGTACTAAAGTCGGACGAAATTTCTGCACTATCGATATCTGCTCCAAAAGCCAGAGTCCTCTGGTGAAGATTTACTGAGATCGCTGGTCACCGTCTATGAAGAAGCATGATCGTAACTGAGCAATTTTGGTACGAATGCCTCTCACATTCATGGTAGTCAGCAGAAATCCAAGATTGTTCAGGAAGATTTTCTTCGCATCCCAACCGGCAACAACTGGGCCTTCATCTTGATGGTTGCTTCCGTTACGGAAAAAGATCAACTTGTGATGGTTGACTGGAAACGTGGGATTTTTCAGGTACAATATTGTGCATATTGATTTGTGTGCTTGCCTGCGACGACGGTTTGGAAGACCCCTTCACACCCACCCCACTCAAACCCAGGACCAGGATGACTGTTGAACGCTGGCAGGAATGGCACGACTGAAGGATGAGGATTAGGGGCTTCCGTGTGACGGCAAGGCGTACATCCCTGGTGCTGAACGAAGGATTCCGATGACGACGAGCTTGATGTAGATGTTGAGTGAATGATGTGATCACAGTACCGATAACATTCCCTTGATCTGCTGGATTGGACATCATCAGAGCGAATAATGATGTTTACTGCAGTTCGGAAGACGTACAGCTGATCCGTTTTTTTAACGTAGGACTACGTTTTTCTTTTCTATACCGGGTGCCGTTTCAAAATTTTGAAAAATGAGAGCGTTACGCAAAAGTGAAAGGTTTTTGAACGCTTATAACTCTCGTTCGACTGAACAGAATGACTTCATTCATATACCATTTGATCAAAAAGACTCACAAATTTTTCGCATTGAAATTTGAAAGAAGTTCAATTAGTATAAGTAGTTCAATTTTTCATTTGAAAATGACCTACTTTTGCTCCCATACAAATTTGCATATCAACAGGTTGAAAAATGTGTTGTCTCTAGCAAGGTCGTAGGAAACGAGTAATAAATGTCTTCTTCTTCTACAAAATAACTTTTCCCCGTTCCACAAACATTTCTGAACGCACAAAGCTATTGGTCGAAAATGACATCATATTTGCGCTAAGCTCTGATTGGTTCATTCTACCACAGTAACCGTGCCAGCAATTATCGAACACGTGGGAACGACCAACCAATCAGTTCACGCTGTGCATCCGTATGCGACAGACGTGTTTGCGGAGCGCGTCTGTGGAAAACGCCGCTAGGGAAAACAAGAAGACCAGAATCATCCCACAACACTAGCAGCTGGCCATCCGCAAAGACGAGGAGCTGAACGAAGAAAGAAAGCCCAAAAGGAATCGCAAACTATTATTCCCCCGTCAACAAAATCCGTCCTTTTCAGGGCGACCAGCTTACTTATTAAAGAGTTTGGTTGAAGTTTTCTCTTGTGCTGTTTGTAATTCAATTCCCGCATCACAGCTGAACATAGAATTCATTAAACGCCGTGTCCCAGAGTATATCACAAAGGATTAACGAACAAAATTGACGAATCCAGGTTGAAAAAAGAAGAAGACACCGAGTGGTGATAAATCTGACAGCTCGCATGTTAAAGTATAGGACGAACAATTTAAAAAAATTCAAAATAAATTCTAATTAAAAGCGGTTTGTTGTATGATGGAAGAAAAATCCAGAACTGTACAATAGGGTATTGTACAGTTCTGGATGTTTCTTCTATCATACAGTAAACCGCTTTCAATTAGAATTTCATTTGAAGCATTTTAAAATGTTCGTCCTATACTTTAACATGGGAGCTGTCAGATTTACCACTCGGTGTCATCTTCTTTTTTCAACCAGAATTTTTCAGTTCTAGAAAAGATAATTTGAGCCGGAACTGCGACACGACTCAAGCACTTGAGTTCCCAATTCTATGAACATCTAGCATTAATTTTTAATCAATGCCTTAGACTTAGCTACTTCCCCTCGTGCTGGAAGTCAGCTAAAGTCATACCCATCCAGAAGCCTGGGAAAGATCCTTCATGTTCCAAGAGCTATCGACCCATCAGCCTTCTCTCGGGAGTATCAAAACTTTTCGAGAAAGCAATTTACCGTCGGCTCCTTACATCTACCGACGAACTCAACATCCTGCTTGATGTTCAGTTTGGCTTTCGACGCGGTCGATCAACGGTACATCAACTGAATCGAGTCACTAACATCCTCAGGCGAAACAAGTCTGTTTCGAAAACATCTGCCATGGCCCTTCTTGACGTTGAAAAGGCGTTTGACAACGTCTGGCATGATGGTCTGGTGTACAAGCTGCATCGGTTCAATCTTCCAGTCTTTCTGGTGAAGATGGTAAAAAGTTACTTATCAAACAGAACATTCAGTGTTTCGCTGCATGGTGCAGTTTCTGATGCGCAGGAGGTTTCCGCCGGTGTTCCGCAGGGAAGCATTCTAGGTCCACTTCTGTTTAACCTGTTCACCTCGGACATACCCCCACTCCCTGAAAACGGATCTCTGTCGCTGTTTGCCGATGATACCGCAGTCGTCCACAATGGTAGGGTAGTGAGAGCGCTCGCATCGAAACTGCAGCGAAGCCTGAATGTTCTGTTGAAGTATCTCACAGACTGGAAGATCTGCATCAATGCAGCGAAGACCCAGGTCATCCTCTTCCCACACTCGAAATCGCCCAGACTTGTTCCGGCTGAGGATGTTAAAATTTGTCTAAACGGCACAACGGTGGAATGGACCAATTCAGCCATCTATCTTGGCGTGACTCTAGATAGCAAGCTGAACTTCAGAGAACAGGTTGACAAGACTGTCACAAAATGTAACGTTCTGTTGAAGCTTATGTACCCCTTGCTACACAGAAAGTCTACATTGTCCCTGAAGAACAAGCTTGCTATCTACAAACAGATCATTCTCCCGGTTATCGAGTACGGCATGCCGATCTGGGAGAGCTGCGCGAAAATACACCACCTGAAACTACAGCGGATTCAAAACAAGTTTCTCAGGATAATCCTGAACACACCTCCTCGGACGAGAACTTCTGAGATCCACCGTCTGGCTGAGATTAAAACACTCGAAGATCGATTTAGTGAGACTATCAATAGGTACAGGACACGTTGCCAACTATCAGACCACCAAGTCATCCGGGACCTGGTACCCCACCCCTAGGTTTTTTCAAAATTGTAGTTAGGTAGGTTATCAAATTGTTTTAATTTAACCCACCAATCCCCATAGGGGATAATATGTATATTAGAATAATTAATTAACGAATCACACCACAAACAAACATAAAGAAAGAACGAAGATGAAGAGCCCTCTGGCTAATCAATTAAATTGTTAAATCAAATGTAAACATTGGAACAAATTACAAATAAAGACACATTTCATCGAACTGCGACACGTCAGAAACCGACCATGTGGTTGAGTTCGTCTTAGTTCCTAGTTGTGCATACCGAATTAGTTGCTGTCAGTGGCAAGCAGATTAGTCATGTTTCTGTTAAGAAAATCATCCGTCTAGCGTGCACTAATTAAAACTAATTATTGTCTCACAATGACTAAAGTTCGTCCCCTTTGATGCAATTTGTATCACACTGCCTTCGTTGGTACCGCCTTCTTTTTGAGCAATAGCATCTGACGCTACATACCAGCTCTTTGCAGAATTTTGATTCAGTCTTACAACAGTCGTGGAGCTGAGCAGTTAACGGCAGCAAGCACCCTGGAGGGTGCATTGGCGAGCAGTCGTGCAGTTGGCTGTTGGTGCCGATGCTCCTGTCAACTTCCCTGCGAGAACATAGTTGCTGAAGCCTGCGAATTGGCGGGAAAAAGCCGCCCGTAACGAGACCAAATTCCCGAAAAACCTAAGTGGAATCTATGGAAACTATTTCTCCCCCGTCAACTAAACCCGTCCTTTTCAGGACGACCAAATCAGTTTAACTAAAGAGTTTGTTTGGATGAATTTTTCTCTTGTGCTGTAATTGTAATTCAATTACCACGTCACGGCTGAACATGGCATTCATTTAACGCCGTGTGTTGGAGTGTATCACAAAGAACGTTGAACAACTAACGAACGAAATTCTAGAAGGGATAGTTCGAGCCGAACTGCGACACGTCAGAGACCGACCATGTTGGGTTCGTCGTAGTTCCTAGTTGTGTAAGCGGATTAGTTGTTGGCAGTGGCAAGGTAATTAAGAATATTTCGGTTAAGACTAATTAAAACTAATTATTGTGGCGCAATAACAGAAGTTCGGCCCCTTTGATGCAATTTGTATCACATTGACTTCGTTGGTACCGCCTTCTTTCGTGCAATAGCATCCGACGCCATTACCAGAAAATTTAATTCAGTCTTACGGTAGTCGTAGTTCTGTGCACAGCAACATCTGCTGTTGCAACGCAGTAGGCGAGCGAATACACTGTAGGATGCACTGGTGAGTAGTCGTCATCCAGAGAGGTTGGTGCAGTTGGCTATTTGGGCCGATACTACCGCCAACCTGCCGTCAATGCGCTGCAAGAAAGAAGGCTGCTTAAGCCTACGAGTTGATGGGAAAAAGCCGCCCGTGACAACAGCGGGACAAGGATTATCCCACGTCACCTGCAGATGACCACCGCACCGACGAGGAGCTGATCCAAGAAAACCCAAGTTCAATCGCGAACAATGTTTCCTTCCCGTCAACTATATTCGTCCTTTTCAGCACGACCAAATCAGCTTGCTTATTAAAGGGTTTGTTTGGTTGAATATTCCTATTGGGCTGTTTGAAATTTCAATCATTCGATAGGAATCAAATAATTTTGAGAAAGTGAAATGTCGCAGCATATGGCTGCAAGTATGTGGTTCCATAGTTATCTTCTACGCGTAAAAGATTGTGGCCCTCTCAACCATCGTACAAAATATAACCAGAGCCGTATCATTATTAAAACCAATCGGTCCTTTTTAGGGCCACCAAATGCTATCTGAAGAGTTAACTGTAGAATTTTCTTACATATTTACTTCCCAATGCTGGTCTATCGTTCAATTGGCATTATTTCGACCTAGACGTCTATCGGCAATAAAAGACTTTGATTCCCCAAATAGACCACAACCATCTGCAGCAAGGGTTTGGAAAAAGAAAATGTATAGCACCTTATCTACCGGGTGCTGAAGTATTTTAACCCAATTCGGTCGTTTCCTCCAAAGCGATAGGCATTATGAACAGCTTCGCAAATGACCTTTCCGAGCGGATTGAAAGCGTAGCTGCCCGACTGACTTAAATCAATTGGCGGATAGCCCTGACGTCTCTGGAAATTCAAATCGCCTTTCGACCATGCTGTCGGGAGAGCTAGCCAAACACGAGGCTTCACGAGGTAAATCAGTTACATGACGAAATGAGGTGGTGGTCGAAGCTGTTCCCTTGAACTCAAAATGGCCCTTTTCAGGGCCATCAAAACAACTGGAAAGAGAGTTGACATGTCTTTGGGAGTGCTGTGGGTTTGGTTTTGGGTTGTTTGATTGCGAAAAATATCTTTCGTGTGCCGAAGCTGTAATGTTTTCGACATTAGCAGTGTTGTACACACATAGGCCTAGTAGAAACCGTATGCAATTGGAGGTGAACGAAACCAGCATATTGGGTAAAAGTTTCTTAAATGAACAAAACTCATTCGCACTGCAAGGTATATTACGTGATATATAGTATCGTGATATCATATGTCATACATATTATTTGCAGTGAAAGCAAGATGTATGAATGTAAATACCAAGACAGGCTATATCAATAAAGGTATATGGGAATTAGATTTGGATGGAAACTATTTCGGGCACTCCTTAAACAATCAAGCGATCTAGATTGCACATTGCTTCGTAGTCCTACGTCAACTTTGCGTACAACCCCATTGGGCTGTCCCTTCTTGTTTTTTTTTGGTTTGGCTCGAACTGTCGTACCGAAATCCCTGAAGGCCAGTACCATGGGTCGCCAATCGCATTCGATACAGTTTTGCATACGGTTATTTTGAACGACACGAACGAAAGATCTTCAATCTGCTTTCCGCGAGGAACGAGTTTAGATACTTTAAACAGGGCTGGGTGTGCGTTAGAGATGTCCATAACATGCTTCTTAATTCCATCTTCATTTTGATCTGGCTCAAACGGGGTGACGTTAAAAGACTCAACGTCGTTAGAAGGCTGTGAACCGTTAGCTATTCTCAGTGGTGGACGTTCGGATTCAGAGTTGATATTGGTGATACTGGTAACATTTCCATCGTTACGCTGTGACACCGCCCTAATGCCACTGTTCAGAATGTTTGAGGGGCGTGTAGGAACAGCTGGTGTCGAGATGTCGATTCGTGGTGTTGCTATTCTTGATCTTTCAGAGCCAGCTGAACGACTGGAGATGATATGCACACGTTTGTTGGATCCAACAACAAATTTGTCCGGAATATGGGCAATAGAACTGTTGATTTCGTCCAAGACTTCGTAAAAAGAAGTCTCTTCGCAGGACCTAGATCGGTTGATTGGATCGTCCACGGTATCGTTCAAAGTTAGCTCATCGATTCTTTGATGAAAATTGGTTTGATCGGAAGGATTCGCTGACTTGGAATTCGGATGATATCCATAGAGTGTCTTATTGACCTTGCGAAGGTTTTTGCCAAAGTTTCCAAGTCGAGTGTCCATTGAATCGGTACGAATCGGCAAAGGTAAACTAAGGCACAACAATGTCGATGTAAGCACCACACAACAATTTCACGCCACCTAAACAATGCTTCTAAACAAATTCACGCCACCAAGCACTGAACGGATGACATTGAATCGAGATGGATGATTTTTTGTCATAGGAACGGTATAGAATTATCGGAAAAATAAAGAGCTTAAAACAGGAGTATGCTGCATTTGACCGTGTTGCCAAACTTTAGGTCTAGAATACTGGTACGCTGGTCAAGGGACAAAAGTACGGCGGCTGGGAGACATGGACTCGGGTTGTGGTTCGGAAAGAGTCCCCCAACAATCACCTGCAGCAGCTCTGGTGATTGCTCGGTTGGAGCCACCAATCCTCTAGTTTTGGCCATTATCACCCGATAGGCGTCACCCCACGGATTCGTACGGAGATGAAGAGGAGATAAAGGTCAGCAAGTGAGCCTGCTGCCAGAGCTTGTGTCAGAGACCACTCTGACACAAGCCCGCGAAGCAGGCTTGCTTGCTGACCTACATCTCCCTCTTCAGTGCGGCCTTCGCTGCGACTAGTGACTACGGCGAATACGCTCGGCGTCTGACCGTGCTCTTTACATCATTCGTCTTGCGTGGAGGCATGTTCTTTGGAGGTCGGCTATCGACTAAGTCCACCAATACACCGGCGATCTTCCTTTCCTTGGTTTGAATTCCCTCGGCATGGTCGCATCGCACACTCGTGTAAGTGTCATAACAAGTCGTTTGCCGCAAGCTTCCTGGGATTCGCGTGAGTTTCGTTCCATCTCAAGCGCCTCTTTAAATGTCTCTACATCAAAGTAGGACGTCCTTCATCTGCGGGTAAATGGAGAGGATGCTTCTCCTTCCACACGCTACCTTGTATTGTGGACGATACTATAACGAACCGCCAAGTGGTCGCTATGGGTGTAGCCATCATCCACCCTCCAATTGCTAAGCAGCCCAGGACTATCAAATGTTATATCGATGATCGATTCCGCTCCGTTTCTGTGGGAGATACTCTTGGAACCCACGTTGGCTAGGTCCACATTGAGCCACAGTCCGCCCGGTTGTGGTGTGGGTGATAGTCATGCAAGACCAGCTAATCGAACAGTTACCGATGTCTATGTCAATGCGTGCCTTGTGAAATCATCTCGGTACATTTCGCGTGCTACACAGAAAAAAAGAAACATCGAATTTTCTGCGTTATCTAATGCACATAAAGGGAATGCTAGATTTGGCAGAAAATAATGGGATATTTTATGCAAATTTAAGCTGATGACGCCTGAATCAAGCCTGTTGTAGGAAACATTGCAAACATTGTTGTATGGCGCATCAAAGACTACAACCAATTGCGTTGTTTACGCATCCATTGGCTTGCAATTAAACGAGGGGAAATTCTACGCGCTTGTTAATATCAATTATTTATTTCTGTGTATATACTAGCTAAAAATAGCATGGCCCGGAAAGATCACGAGGATCACGAAAGTTCAGTATGGAGAAAAAATCAGAAGAAAGGACGGGTCCAAAGCAAAATTATTCGCCTCGGTTTTTTTTGCATCGGTATATCAGCATGGTCAATATCAAGTGAAAAAGAAAAACACTTTTTTTGGTGCGTCAACTTTGAAGCAAGCTGTGGTCCAAACAGTTTTAATTTCGTCCACATTATTTTCCATGTTCTTTTAAGCTATGGTAAATTTTCTAATAAGCTACCTAAATTTTACACAGAAATACGGATTTTTAAAATTGGTATGTCCAAAAATGACTTTTTTCACATATGTTATGAAAACTTCAACTTTATAAATTTTATCAATATGAAATTTTTGTCACATGAGGTCTATATATTAGTTATAGTGCTGTCAAATTTTCAATTAAAAATATTGATAATTGACAAAATTACAGAGGGTTTAACAAAGCTATTTTGGAAGCAAAATTTTGCTCGGCTTTTGTTTTACTACTGAGTGTAGCATCGGTTTGTCAGTCAGTCTTCCGTGCTAGGCCTCTACCTGGTTCATCGATCACCAACTCAAAAGTTTGTGTTGTGTTGAAATGTGTTTTTCGCAATTCACTGCAACTTATTTGCGGATCTGCAGTAGAATTGGTTTGCCTTCCATCATTTTTTGTAATAAAAATCATCTGATTCATGCGTAATATCTCACAACAAAGAAAAACGTTTAGAAAACGTCACTAACCAGTGCTGCAAGAGCACTCATTTTGAAGATGTGTGCGTGAAGCATCATGTCTCTCTTTTTATTTTGAGGTTAGCCATTCATTTATCAAAATGTCGTTGAAGGATCAAAATGTTGCAAGTGTATGGCGAGAATCCAAACTACTCTCACGTTAAGTTTGCGACATTGTTGAATGTGGCCAAATCAACTGTTACCAATGTTATCAATACGTGTTCGGTGAACGTTTGTCATATTGCCTTATGTTGTCATATTGCCATATTGCCTTATGATGTTTGTTGACCTTTAAGCATTCTAATGTGATATGGTTGAATATTTATTGAAACTTTGTATTGCGTAAAAAATACTGTTACAACTGTTATAATTGAGTTCTGAACGCCAGAACAGTTTAAATAATGTAGAGGATCACAAAGTTATAAAATATTTTTATTTAATAAAATAAATAATATTTTTTAATTTAATAAAATAAAATATTTTTATTTATTTATTGAATACATATAGAAACTATATGTAGCCCAAAAACTACTGAATAAACTGTATATCTCAAGTTCTGAACTCAGGCCTGAAAGGGTTAATAAGTTTTCAGACAAGGCTTGCATTTATAAATTTTAATAGTATCTGGTCGAAATCAACAATGTTTTCTAATGAACTTGATGCGTAGAAAAAATTCCGATCGATTGGTGAAAACATATTGAAATTTTTTTAAGAAACGACTGAGATATTAACGCTCAAAACCTGACCATATTTCATGACGATTTTTTTAAATTGTACCTGCGATACGATTTTTTCAAATTGTACCCTAGTATAGAAAACAAAGACATAGTCCTACGTCAAAATGTGGATAACTTATTTTCGATACAGTCCTTATTTTGAAAAAATTCAAACCACTTTGAATAAACAAACGATCTATCTTTTGCCCCACCAAACCATGCAAAGAAGTCTAACGAGCGATAGAGCGAATCCAACGGAGTCGTGGTAAGTTTGGCCGTAGGATGCTCAAAGAACTGGGAATGTCACTTTCAAGGATCAATAGCATTTTGAAGACGACCTTGGACTGAATCCATACAAAAAACAACGGTTGCATAGCTTGGCTGGGAAGCAGAAGATTGCAAGAGTCTAAAGATGTCGGATGCTGCTCCAGTGGTATGGTGATTGTAACATTCTGTTTTCGGGCGTAAACAATATTCCCGCTACAGAATCACCTGAACCAGCAAAATGATCGGGTATATGCAGCACGTCTTTCTGGTATTTCTCGTGATAAACTAGCTGTTCAAAGGTTCTTGAATGTTTCAAGGGTAATGGGTTTGAAGATGTTTCTCCAAAACTTTGAAGAAGGATCCATTGCTGTCCATTAAACCTGGTTTTAAAATCAACAGTAAATATATCTTCGATAATGTTTCGAAGAACCATTTGCACTCCTCTTGTCATGAGACACTACAAGATACTGCTTCCAATAGAACACTGCACCGTTACACCAGGTGACAGCTTCATAGGCTTGGTGTGAAGACAATTTTTCGGATTTTATTTCATCAAAAGAATGTCCTGCCTTTTCACCTGATTTGAACCTTCGCGACTTCTATGCATGTGGCTACATGCTGGGCAAACCGGAGAATATCAAAGGACTAAGCGTGAAAACTTTTAACAAACGATGTAAAAGAGATGTTCGCTGGAGGTTGGAAATAGAACAGATGTTTTGAAAATTGAACGAAACGGCATGTGGTACTCGAACCATGGACGTCATCTTTTGCCTAACATCCCACTGCGGGGTAGGTCGAGGCACGGACGAATCCGCCACCTCAACAGGCAAAAGTAACATGAGCGCGTACCATCATATACTACTGATAGCTGTGTGATAGTTTCTAGTGGTAGTTTGTATGCACTCTGTTTTGATAGTCGTTCTCCACGCACGGAGAATACAAAACATAACAATCAAAACATTTTTAGAAACGTTTGATGACAATATGGAATGACATGCCTCTGATAGAAATTTCCACTCACCTTGTAAAGAAGCGTACAAAAATGAAGCTACTCAATCAACTAACCTATTTGTTCGGCCACAACCAAGTTTATGTACGAAAGAAAAAAAAAACTAATCAAAATTCTCACTCTCATCTAGTCACAACACATCAACGTTGTGCAGATTCTCCATTCTGGGTGCCCGCTTGGACTTTAACTGTTGCTGGTTCTAAGTCAGTCGCGATGGTGCCTATACCCACCATTGCATCCATCAGTAACATACAAGTTGTGAACCGAAAGAGAAAGTTTTCATTTATGCGTACTTTTTCTTCCGGTAGAAAAAAAAGTGCTCCACAATCGAAAAAGGTTACTTTCCTTTTTTCGAGGTGCTCGTTGAAAAAAGATTTTCAAAAGAGCCTTGGCATCCGAAAGGCCAATACTCGTGTAACATTTGAAAAGGCCCCATCTTCGTTGGTGGGTTCTCTCGACTCGAGTGAAGATTGTGTACCGTGTGCACGTTGACCAACACATTCGATCAACTTTCCCGTCCTGTCCTGTCGCCGTCATCGCTTGCTAGGCTAATAGAGAAGTCCGACTGAGTAAATTTGTCACTGCTGCCGTCCCATTGCATTGTTGGCTTCACACGTCGTAGGATTCGAGCGAAAGGGAAAAAAGTTCAGTTTATTTTTTTGTCATTTTGTTGGTTTTATTCTGAAAACGGCCAGTCCGGCTCGAGTTCAAAACAACTCCCTACGGATGTGCGGTGGAACTTTTTCGATTGTTTATAAATAGTTGGCCTTAGAAACGTTACACGGTAGGACAATAGTGACGGAGTTGCTGCGACCCGATGTTAACTTTATTTCCTGTGCGTGAAAAGCTTTAGGCGATGCTGTTTTTATTTGATTTCATCTCGGCAAGGCATAAATAAAAGTTTTGATTGGCTGACAATTGAATTTCCATCAGATTTCGTAATTCAATATCTAATGTAAATGCGCGAGGAGAGTGTTTTGTTCCTTTCTTGTTCGCATCAAAATTGTGATTTTTCACCTGCTTTCGAATGCTTCGAGGGGAGTCTCTTTGGAGTGACAATGGAAATTTGAGTGCGGAGGCGTGTCACACGTAAAGTCACGTGCATGGCCCAACAGGCGAATAGGCTCATGTGACTGGCAAAAAAACTCCTTTAAAGGGCCGTCAAGAGTACCCGGGAGCAGTGCTTGAAAATATCCTATTCCGTTCTCAAAATACGCCGAATCTGAGACAATATATTCCTCATCAGCTATTTTCCCTGACGAAGTTGTAGTAGAATCAAATTTGCCTGCCTGTTTATACGTTTCTAGTGAATGGGCTTGTTTTGTTTTTCTCTATGTTCATTATTCATTCTTTTCAGAAAACAGTAAAAGTAAACAAATGCAAACAACTCGTTCAGTCTCATTCATATAAAATAGGTGAAAAGAACAGTCATACATGTGAAGTCTCAATTGAATGATGATGTTTTGTTTTGCATATGATTTTGTTTTCTAGAATTTGGAAGGTGGGATGGCAATGACATATATTGCCAATATCACACATAAAGTAAGAAATGAATGGAGCCAGTTCTTTTCTGCAGTGGATCGTTAATTCAACAGAAAATTAGACAACATTGTCTTTGATGATGTTGTTTTTGAGAAGGAAATAATTTCTCATCACCATGAGGCTCTAGGAGTAGACAGCATTTTTTTGCTAGAACAAAGTTGTGAAGAGAAAGTATTGATAGTTCCGTTTGTGAAAATTGAATAGAAGTAGTTTTTAAATTGAGCGGAGGGCATTGTGAGGTAGTATTCCTAACAGGAAACACAGACTTTTGTCTACTCCTAGAGCCTCATGGTGATGAGAAATTATTTCCTTCTCAAAAACAACATCATCACAGATCGTTACCCCGCGTATGGGAGAATACAAGGAAAGAACAATATCAAGTGAACATTGTCTTATTTACCAGAAACTGACGTTTTCGTTGAAACATCATCAAGGGTAAACGCTCCAATAGTTGCGGTAAGATATCCGTTTACTACAATATAATTCAATCCACGGTGAACATCATAAAAATAGAACAAGCTGCAATGTGAAGGATTTACTCCATTGTTTTAGAAGATACAATCCATGCCTCAATTTTAGTTTAAAAAAAATGCAAAATAAGTAACATTAATTAAGAAAATGTATCTCTAAACGTTAAACGTTCGTTGCGACCACATAAAAATGTTTTTTTTTTTGAGAAATTGAAATGAATTCAATTGATTTTTTGCGCTATAATAAGGCACCCTTTACGATGTCATTATCTAGGGGTTTCACTCTATCTTAGATGTCTAAAAATTAACGTAAATTTTTTGAATGATGCGAAAGAAGATTGTGGAGGTTTTAAAAGATTTACTGCAATAAGGTGGAGAGCGATGCAAGTAGATGTTTTCAGATTCAAAAGATTCTAAACGATTTTTGACGCCTTTTTGACGTATTTGTTTTCTATACTGCAGCGCCAAAAAATGGCTTTACGACCGTCACGAAAAGTGGTCAGATTTTGAGCGGTAATATCTCAGTCGTTTCGCAAAAAAGAGATATGCTCCAATCGATCGGAAATATTTCTACGCATTAACATCAATAGAGAACATTGTTGATTTCGAGCCACATACTATTCAAAAATTCATAAATGCTAAGCCTTGCCTTAAAAAGTATTTTACCCCCTTCAGGCCTAAGGGATCAAATATGAACCCAAAAGAAAAATGGCTGTTTAAGGGGGGATATACAGTTAGAACGAGAAAAAAAACTCATTTTTGAAAAATAACTTTCAAAGGGAAGTTTTTACTCAAATCAATCGAAATTTTTTTACAATTGTAAGTGTATACATGTAGTATACAAAAATATTAGATTTTCAACAAATTTTTTTCAACAAAATGGCGCCCGTTAGAGAACGTTGAAAAAGTCGTTGCATTCTGCTTGTACCGGCTATCCTAGTCGCAGTTTCGATCAGATACCTGCTAACCCAAAAAAATTACATTAATTACATTTACAGTTAGTAGATTAATTGAAAAGTAAAAAAAAACAAATTTGCGCATTTGGCGTAACTTTTTTGAAAAAATCCACATTTTGTGCGCCATTTTATTACGTATTTAAGTATTTAATAATAAAATATTACAAAAATTTTTAATTCATATAGAAGGTTATACTATTATAAAAAAATCCTATAAGTTTCATCTTAATCGAATAATTAGTTTTCGAGTTATCACCGGCATCAACTCCAAAAATTCTGTCAAAGGCGTCTTCGAAAAACGATGAAACGAAACACTTGGAGTTCGAATTTCGAAAAAAAAGGTTTCAGGATCGTATTCTACGGAAAATTTACTAATTTTTTATGCAAAAAAAAAACATATTGAAATTTTTTGTCTTTCTAACTGTATATCGCCCCTTAACCCTTATGTGATCGACAGGGTACCCGGGTACCTTTTCATGTTTTACATTACTAAATTTCATAGTTTTAAACTAGGAAGCTGAAATTTAGTGACATCTTAATTATAATTGAAAGGTTACTTTTTACATGAAAACATTTCGTATAGTAGCAAGGGGGACCGAAGGAGGGGAATTCGATTTTTTTTACCCCTTAAGTGATCGACAGGGTACCCGGGTACCCACCAAATTCATATGATCATTACTCTGGCTTTCATTGACTGATTATTATTCTTTTGGTACCGGTAGATTCCAAAACTCATTGGCTTTATGGACATCATAAGCGTTGACCATTTGAATACATCTGGTTCCCGTAAATCCGGGTTACCGGGGCTGTGTTCCTGTACGGAGACACAATATCGGAACATCTATTGAATTTGCAAGAATGGATGTCAGAATGTTACGAATAACTCCTAGAAACTATTCCTATCCAATTGTGGGACATATGCCAACTTGTTCCTGGAACGGCCATTCTGTAACAGGTTCCCGTAGGGCCTCGAGTGGCCATGAACATTTTCAGTAAAAAACCCTGTGAATATGGCTTTGTGCACAAATTACGTAACGCAAAAAATCGGGATTTTTGATCACCTACCCCCCCCCCCTCCCCTATGTAACAATAAGTAACGCGTAACCAGACTCCCCTTTAATTACGTAACGTTCACGGACCCCTCCCCCCTTTTTCTCAATTGTGTCATCACAAAAACTGTTATTGTTTTTATGATTAGTTCTGATCTACTTGAAATTAGTAAAGATTGCAAACATCATTAATTTCATTTAAGTATCTTTAAGCTAATATACAGATTACTAAAAACAGTGCACTCATTGTACTGCTTTTATTCAGAGTAATGGATGTTCTTCAAACTGTTACAAATATTAGTTCAACAAGTTTATTCAAATGTCTTTAAATTATTTAAAGTATCACAAAAAAAAAGTTATTCATACCACTTAAATCAACAGAATTTTTTGGAATGCCTGTTGACCAATTGCAATTATGAAAATCTAATTATTATTGATTATATTTTTATATAGGTACTATTCAGAGTTTTCTTTTTGATAAAGGCATGCATAAAGGCGTGCTATGTACGGCTAATTCATGACGGCAGAAACATAGAACAGACAAAGAAGTTCATTTAATGTAGGTTACACGGTTCTAATATAAAAAAAAAAAACTATATATTTTTTCAATTCAACCGGTTTGGTCGAATCATTGCAATGGTGCATTGTTTTCAAATAGCTTATTTTTTATTCAACAATAAATGCGTTTTGTTTTCAATAGAAACCTCCTTTGCCGGTTCAGAAACCTCCAAACAAAACAAAATTGTTGTTGGTTCAAAAATCAAATCGGTGCTGTTTTATTTTATTGGGTCAGCCGTGAGTGAACAATAAAATTTGTTAAATCTATACAGAACAATATATTTCTCAGCGTGTAGATGTACAATTTATGGAACATTACGCCAATCGGTGATGCCTTTCGTTTAGTAGATCACATTTTAATAGTACACTGAAAATTAATTTTCGTTTATATTACGATCGAAGGTACAATCTATTCGTTGTTTTTTACAACGCAACTAGTTTCTACTTTCTACGAAGCTTCCTTCGTATCAGCCACACGCGCAACTGCCAAAAGCATAAAGTATTTGTTGACACTAAAAGAACATTCCTTCTTTCTACGAAAACAATACAAATAGTTACGAGTAATTTGTCACCAATAAAAAAGAAGCGGCTTTTGGGTGGTTTCATATACGACTGACAGTTCTACTTTATTGTCTCAAAATATATTTGAAAAAAAAAGGCAACCACGATGAGTTATTTTGTTCTTCACGATATTAATTTTGTGCATTGTACTAAAAAGGTATAATGTAGCATTTTGTTAGAAGACAAGATATATGAATGTTTCATATAATTTACGAGACATTTGTCCTATGTGCATAATCCATGTTTACGAAACGAGTGAAAGTTAATTTACGAAAATTAATTTTCAGTGTACGTCGCCATTTATCGAAGCTTTAGAATTTGGTCGGAAATCAAAAGATTGACTTAATCTATTTTTCTTAAAATTTCAGATGCACCATAAATGTGTTTCTATTATGGTTACTCCCATAAAAAACACATATGATTTGATGAAGTTTTTTCAGAAGCAGATAATTTATCATCTCCAAGCAAAGCGCTAGGAGCGGACAGTAATTTTATTGCTAGAACAAATAGACATGAAGAGAAAGTGTATTGATAGATCCGTAAGGGAACGGGAGGCTTTGAAATTCACCATGAGTCACTAAGAGTGGCCAGTTATGTTTGCTAGAATGAAAGATATGAAGAGAAAGTGTTGAAAGTCCCATTAGTGTACAGTAGGTTGGAAATAGAATAGAAGTATTGAAAATTGAGCAAAAGGGCATGGGTAAAGTAGTTCTTGAACCAAGGACGTTACTATTGCCTTATATTCTACTGCGGGGTAGGTCAAGGTACGGAGGAATCCGCCATCTCAACAGGCTTTTCTACTTGCTACTTGCTACTTGCTACTTGGCTTGGCACACAGGAAATTTAATTGATGTAGAAGGAGCCTGTTGAAGTGGCGGACATAGCCCGTGCTTCGACCTACCCCGCAGTGGGATGTTAGGCAAAAATGTCGTTGGTTCGAGTACCACTGTACACATGCCCTTTTCGCTCAATTTTCATAAAAACATCTGCTATATTTCCAAGCCTGCCGCACACTAGCGGAACTATCAAAACTTTCTCTTCATATCTTTAATTCTAGCCAAAAACATTGTTGTTCACTCTTGGTGCCTCATGGTGATGAGCGAACATCTCCTTCTACATCATAATCGTTACTCCTCGCACGGAGAATATATAACATAACAATTAATGTATTTAATTGATGCAAATTGGTTATTCACTTTTAATTTTTTTTTCAATTTGGTAATTTTGTTACGAAACGATTTCAAAACCCCCCCTCCCCCATATGTCACATTAAGTAACGGTTGATAAACCCCCCTCCCCCCCTTCATGCGTTACGTAATTTGTGCACAAAGCCTATGGGTATCAAAATTCATGAAGTTTCACCAGTACGATATTTCTCAACGTTTAGTGGCAATCTGATGATCTGTCCTCAGACCAGTTTCTCCGGAACAGGTTCCCATGGGGCCTCGAGTGGCCATGAACATTTTTAGTAAAAACCCCTGGCAATATGGGTATCAAAATTCATGAAATTTCTCCAGTAGGATGTTTCTTAACGTTGAGTGGCCATATGATTATTTGTTCTCGGTCCGGTCAATCCGGAACAGGTTCTCGTGGGGCCTCGAGTGGCCATGAACATTTTTAGTAAAACCCCTGGCAATATGGGTATCAAAATTCATGAAATTTCTCCAGTAGGATGTTTCTTAACGTTGAGTGGCCATATGATTATTTGTTCTCGGTCCGGTCAATCCGGAACAGGTTCTCGTGGGGCCTCGAGTGGCCATGAACATTTTTAGTAAAAATCTTGTCAATATGAGTATCAAAATTCATGAAATTTCTCCAGAAGGATATTTCTCAACGTTTTTTGTGGCAATCTGATGATTTGTCCTAAGACCTGTCAATCCGGAACAGGTTTCCGTCAGGTCTCGAGTGGTTATGAACATTTTAAGAAGGAAACCTTGACAATGTGGTTATCAAAATTCCAACGTTTCTCAACGTGTTGTGGCCAGGTTTGTTCATGGCCACTCGAGGCCTCACGGGAATTTGTTTCGTAATGAATGTTCCGAGGACAAATCATCAGATGCCAAAAAACGTTGAGAAATAGCTTTCCGGTAAAATTTCATGAATTTTGAAGCCCATATTGTCAAGGTTTCCTTCTAAACATGAACATGGCCAGTTGAAGCCAAACGGAAACCTGTTCCGGTAAAATCATCAGATTGCCACTGAACGTTGAGAAATACCCTATTGGAGAAATTTCATGAATTTTGATACCCATATTGCCAAGAGTTTCCACTGAAAATGTTCATGGCCACTCGAGGCCCCACGGGAAGCTGTTCCGGATTGAACGGTCCAAGGACAAATCATCAGATAGCTACAAAATGTTGAGAAATATCCTACTGGAGAAATTTCATGAATTTTGATGTACCCATATTTCCAGGATTTCTTTTTAAATATGTTCATGGCCACTCGAGGGCCAACGGGAACCTGTTACAGAATGGCCGTTGCAGGAACAAGTCGGCATATTGCCCAAAATGGAATAAATATGGTTTCTTGGAATTATTCCATAGATTTTGACAGCCATTTCCGGAGATTTAATAGTTGTTTCCAAATAGTGCCTCCGTACCGAACCACAGCCCCGGTAATCCAGATTTACGGGAACCAGATGAATTCAAATGATCATTGCTGATAATTTCCCTGAAGCCAATGAGTTTTGGAATTTAACGGTGCCAAAAGAATTAAAATCGGTCAATAATAGCCAGAGTTATAATCACTTGAATTTGGTGGATACCCGGGTACCCTGTCGATCACTTAAAGGTGTTTTTTTTTGTCGATCACATAAGGGTTAAAATCAAAAACTGAATTAAAGTGTATGTAAAGGGCGATACGGTCAAAATTTGGTCAATATCAACTTGACGTATTTCTTTCAATTTTGCATTTAAAAAACCTGAACACCCCTCATTTTGAAGGTGTGTGTGTGTTGCTCCTATTTTGATTTTGGAATTCACTCTTCAGTTGTCAAAATGCCGTCCAAGCAAGAAGAGCAGCGTATCAAAATTTTGCTCGCGCATCGCGAAAATCCGAACTACTCGCACGCAAAGTTGGCAAAATCGCTAAAAGTTGCCAAATCAACCGTTACAAATGTAATTAAAGTGTTTGGGGAACGTTTGTCGACAGCCAGGAAGTCTGGATCGGTGGGAAATCGAAAACCGGAAGCCGCTAAGACCACAAAGAGAGTTGCCGGTAGTTTCAAGCGAAACCCTAACCTATCTCTCCGAGATGCCGCAAATAAGCTGGGTGTATCGTCTACAACCGTGCATCGAGCCAAAAAACGAGCCGGACTATCGACTTACAAGAAGGTAGTGACTTCAAATCGCGAAGATAAACAAAATACAACGGCCAAAGCGCGATCCCGGAGGCTGTACACGACGATGCTGACGAAGTTTGACTGCGTGGTAATGGACGACGAAACCTACGTCAAAGCCGACTACAAGCAGCTTCCGGGACAGGAGTTTTATACGGCAAAAGGAAGGGGAAAGGTAGCAGATATTTTCAAGCACACGAAACTGTCAAAGTTCGCAAAGATATATCTGGTTTGGCAAGCCATCTGTACCTGTGGCTTGAAAAGCAGCATTTTCATAGCTTCCGGGACTGTCAACCAAGAAATTTACGTGAAAGAGTGTTTGAATAAACGTCTGCTGCCTTTCCTGAAGAAACACGGTTGTTCCGTACTGTTTTGGCCGGATTTGGCATCTTGCCATTACGGTAAAAAGGCCATGGAGTGGTACGCCGCCAACAACGTGCAGGTGGTTCCCAAGGACAAGAACCCTCCCAACACGCCAGAGCTCCGCCCAATTGAGAAATACTGGGCTGTTGTCAGCTTGGAACCACAAAGAAGACCAAAAAAACTGCTAAGGACGAGCAGCAGTTCAAGGCAAACTGGCTTTCTGCGGCGAAGAAGGTGGACAAGGTGGCTGTACAAAATCTGATGGCGGGGTCAAGCGTAAGGCCCGGCAATTCGGATTTACTTGGAAAAGCGGAAGCTAACTGAATATTTTTCCTGAATTTTATACTAATTGAACTTGAAAAAAGAAATTTAATTTGATTTTTAAATAAACGATTTCACCGATTTACACGCGTTTTCCCTTGACCAAATTTTGACCGTCTTACTGAGAGTATAGCATGTATTATGTATCCTAAAGGGTTTGAGCTGTTTAGTGGAATACCTGTAACTAGAAATTAGAAGAAAAATTAGTATTTTCCATTTAATTCCAACTACCTTTGCTTATCTTCGACAGATACGCGTATTTGTCTTTAATGTGTAGACTTCTTCCAGTGTCTCGTACTAATAACTCGACTTCCGTGAAGTGAAGTCGAAGGTTATTAATTACGAGACTACGCATTAATGAACGAATACGCGTATCTGTCGGGATAAACGGGTAGTTGGGAAAATACTAATTTTCTTCTGATTCTAGTTATGTGGTAATGTATTTAATCAATCATACCTTAGCAAAATCTAGAAAACAAGAATGCTACTCCTCAGAAAATACTCTCATATTTTGAGAATTGTTCATCACTTTTCATGAACATCTCTAGTAGGTTAGATTTGAACGACCCTTTTAGTGTCCTTTCCCTTTTGCGTTGCGTGGAATAACAAAATTTGTGTTGCTAGGAGTATCATAAAAAAAGTAGGCATTGAACGTAGAAAAAATCAAAAGAAAGTCTTGTGAATAGTGTACTGGAAAAAGATAACGAAATGAGCTCCGGATATTGGAAAGTTTCCAATATAGATTACGCTGGTGATGATGATCAGCGGTATCACGACAGACAGATAATCCTATTTAATCTGCCACAAACAGACTTCTCCAGCTTCTAGTGCCTACTTCAACCGTTCTTCCCGTCATACTAGAATCTTACTACAATTCCATACACAGTGGTATGACGAATTAATTTCAAAAGAGCTATCGTTATAATTCCCCACTGTCTTAATTGTCGCCTCTTTGTAAAACAAGCAGCGTTTCTAAGATCTAGAAACATGTATAGCTACTTGTTTAACCTTGCATTGGAGGCTTTGATTCGAAGAGCTGAGATAGACACGACTGGCACGATCTTCAGGAAGTCTGTTCAACTATTTGGCTTCGCCGACGACGTTGATATCGTAGTACGTAACTTTGAGACGATGGCGGACACGTGCATCAGACTTAAGGCTGCAGCTGGCAGGATTGGGTTGGACTAATGCGTTGAAAACAAAATACATGAAGGGGAAGAGGCACGAAGACACTGCTAGCCTCTACCACAAGGTCAGATCGAAAGTGATGAAATCGAAGGTAGTATGACGAATTCGTTTATCTGGGCTCATTGGTGACCGCCGATAACGACACCAGCAGAGAAACACAAAAGCGCATTACGGCGCAATCGTGCCTACTTTGGACTCCAAAGGAACCTAAGATCGAACAAAGTTCGCCAAACTACAAAGTTGACCATATACAAGACATTAATTAGACCGGTAGTTCTCTACGGCCTCGAAACATGGACATTGCTAGTGGAGGACCAACGTGCCCTTGGTGTTTTTGAATGGATGGTGCTGCGTAACGATCCACGGTGGAGTGCAGATGGAAGACGGAACGTGGAGGGGGCAAATGAACCGCGAACTGCATCAGTTGCTGGGAGAACAGCCCATCGTAGATATCGCTAAGATCGGTCAACACGATGGCTGGGTAGGATCTATCAAGTATAAAGCGACCTGTGGACTTTCCGCGCACAACGAGGCTGGCGAGGTACAGCCATGGGCCACACTGGCCTTGGTTTGAGTGAAAAGTGTTAGGTATTTGGCTTTTCAGAATGATCAAGGGGGCATTGTTACCGTTTGTTTTATCTGGAACTTCATCGCCCATTTTCAAATATTGCAGAGCTCTTGTAGATCTTGCAAATGTTCTAAAATGTTATGTTTGCTGGATATATCAAAAGGTTACCTGAAAGTAAATTGGTACTCCACTTGCGCGCCGCTAGCACGCGTCTAGTGTTGAGAATCGACAAACTTTGATAGGGGTTTGTTTATAATTCTATAGGGACCAAATGGTGCATGTTTGCTCAAAGCAGTCGGTCGCGTTCAGAAATAACGTCAAATGGAACTGAAGAGAAGAAACAATACTGTGCACAAACACCTGCAAAATCCGGAGTGATTCGATTCTAAGCTGAATAAAGTGCTGAAGCTGCCGAAAACAACAGTTTGTCCATGGCTAGAAACCTACAAGGAAGTGGAGTGTGTGAAGGAATCAGCGGACCAACGAAAAACTTGAACCAGGGATCGTCAGCTACCCAGCAAGGTGTTGAGATGCGTTAAGGCCAACCCCGGTTTTTCGATCCGAGGTGTGGCCAGAAAATACAAAGTCCTTGCAAAGGACGGATACAAGTCGTACAATGTTAGGCTCCTACCAGTTATCCAGTAAACATCCGAACGGCACATGAAGCAGAATTTCGTGACCAAAATGCGTGCAAGACTCATGTACGACCGTGTTTTGACGAAGCACAAGGACTGCACTCGGATCGAAGACGAAAAATTCGTCAAACTAAACTTTAATCAGCTTCCCGGTCAAGAGTTTTTACATCATGATTGGACGTGGGGATGTGTCGAGAAGACATAAATTCATGTTTGTCCAAAAAATTCGCGAAGAGCGCCATTATTTGGCAAACGATTTGCAGTTGTGGCCTGGAAATGGAACCATTCGTCACATCCTCGACGATGGCAACCCAAGTTTACATCGAAGAATGCCTGAAAAAGCCGTTAATCCGCAATCATAGGGGCAAAGTCATCTTTTGGCCCGACTTGGTCAGCTGCCACTAACCCAAGGTGGTTCTGGAGTGGTATGCTGGCAACAAGATCGAATTTGTTCCCAAGCTAATGAATCCGAATTGCCCGGAATTTCCAGCAATCGCAAAATACTGGGCAACCTCAAAGCAGCAGCTTCGACGAAGCGGCGGGGCTGTCAAAGATGCGGGCAAAAATGAAGAAATGCGCCAATTACGTGTTCCACTGTGCGGGCACTGAAGAGCTCTTTCAATAAGACGGCCCGAGGTTCGAAGATTTCGTTCGAACTGGAGAAATTTAACAATCTAATGCTATTACTATGGAGTTTTAATAAAAGCACTGTTAAGCAAACATTCATGATTTTTATTAAACTTATCGAATCACGAATTTGTTTTGTGTTTCATGAAATATTTTGAGGAAGTCAATATTAACTTTATTTTGCATATTTGTTGTGGGCATTCAATAACAAAAGAGTCAAGATGTTCAAAACAAGTGCTAGAAAAAGAAACATAATGCCAAGACTGATATTTGAATGTGCGAAACAGCCAAAGTCTAATCAAATAATATTGTTATGTGTTTGATTGAACAATTTAAGAACACACAGAAAAAAATAATTAATTTTAACAAGCGCGTAAAATTTCACCTCGTGTAATTCCAAGCCAAAAAGCATAAACAACGATATTGCTTGCAATCTTTCATACAACAGGCTAGATTTTGGCGTTATCTGGCTTAAATTTACATGATATATCCCATTATGTTCTGCCAAATCTAGCATTCTCTTTATGTGCATTAGATAACACAGAAAATTCAGTGTTTCTTTTTATCTGTGCAAGTAGTTTATCTTGACAATGACATTGAAATCATTAATGCACTTCATTTAAAAGGAAAAATAAATTTTGGCGTTCTTCCGGATCACACATTGCTCTTGTTATGTTCCTGTTCCATCGCTTCTATCAGCTAGCTTCAAATCCTGGCTTATAGTTTAATATTTCGGAAAAAAAAACTATTCTAATCATCATATACTCACAGATAAAAAGAAGCATTGAATTGTCTGCGTTAGCTAATGCATATAAAGGTAATTTTAGATTTGGCAGAAAATAACGTGATATTTCATGTAAGGTTAAGGCAGATAACGCCTGAATCTAGCCTCTTCTATGAAAGATTGCAAACAATTTCGTTGTTAACGCCTCCTTTGGCTTAATATTAAACGAGGAGAAATTTTTAGCCATACATCTAGTTGACTACAAACACTGGTGAATTTTAAACGTTAATGTTCAGTTCTTATTTCAATCATAAACTATCGAATGAGTCTTTGATTAGATGACACTTTTTAAAAAAAAAAAATTTAAGATCCCTAATAACTTATTAAACATTTGACCAAAATTGCGTTAAAATTATATTGCTCAAGACTGTGAATATTTAGAGTCATATGAAACCATTTTATGGCGTTATTCGAAAGATTGTGACATCCACTCCAAATTCAAGTGATATTCCCAAATAGTGTCTCCTTACAGAACCACAGCCCGCTAACCCGGATTCCCGGAAACCAGATGCACTCAAATGGATATTGCATATGATTTTCATAAAGCGAATGTGATTCTGCATCCAACAGTGCTTGAAAAATTAAAATCGGTCAATAATTGCTAGAAATACAATCATTTGAATTTGCTGGGTACCCGTGTATCCTGTCAAACACTTAAAGGTGTTTTTTTGACGAACACATAAGGAACTATAAGCCTGTGAAAAAACCGCATCAGGTTTCGTTTTTTCCGTTTTTTACCATCGGATTCGGAACTATGACCGGGATTTTTAAAACTAGTATCATTTGGGCCAGGTATAGGAACGTCATTTGTAAAGTCGGAAGATTCGCCGACAGATTCTTCTCCGGACTTATTTTTCGATAAAATTCAGCATCAGTTGACGGTGAAGTAAAACCACTATTCCACGGGTTTTCGAATGTCCACGGTAAGGGATCAACAGCACTTTTTATCACTTTTTTAGCCCGTTCGCGCAAAAAAGCCGCTTTTCTTCTTTTACTAAGATGAGCCAGTTTTAATTCGTTAATCAAAACTTTTATTAGTCCAGCATACTCGCGCAAACAGTTGCTGACAACCCGGCGCTCTGCTACGCTACGCACAGCTGAGTATAAATTAGAAAAAAGCAAAACGCGCAGTTTTGAGACCGGCCGCTGAATTTTTGCACCATTCTCGTTAATTAAACAGATTTTTCGTCCAATGTTTTCAAGCGCGTGATGATAATTAATCTTTCAGTGAAAGTAAATAGTGTTCAGTTGGCTACGGGAAATGAAAATACAGTTGTTTGTGAAAAAATAATAGGCAGATCCTGGCTTTAAAAAGGTAAACAAAGACGACGAAATATTACCTGATCTGTGGAAATGAGCACTAGTTCATCAATTCAGAGTGTTTTCAGTGAAATACATATTGTGAACTGATTAAATATTGTGTTCTGCTGTCCTATTAGCAGTATGGCAATGGTTCACTTCAGGTATATGGATTAATTTGGCATATTTTGTTGAGCAAACCCAAAGTGTGCATGTGTGGATGAGGAAGCCATCGCTCCTGTCATAAGGGGATTCCATCGTGTATGTCCTTCAGTTATCAAAATGTCGTCAAAGGTAATGTGGCAGGCCATCTGTACCTGTGGCTTGAAAGGCAACGCTTACATTGCGACTGGAACCGCCAACCAGGAAATTTATCTGAGCGAGTGCCTACAAAAACGTCCACTGCCTTTCCTAAAGCGACACAATTGTTCCGTTCTATTTTGGCCAGATTTGGCATCTTGCCATTACGGAGAGAAGGCCGTATATTGTGGTATATTGCCAACAACGTTCAAGTGGTGCCCAAGAATAAGAACCCTCCCAACACGCCAGAGCTCCGCTCAATCGAACAATATTGGGCCATCATCATGCGGAATCTTAAGTAGACTCAAAAAGCTGTTGTGAGAGAGAAACAGTTCAAGGCAAACTGACGTTCTGCGGCGATTAGAAAGGAGAATGAGACTGTACAAAATCTTATGGCAGATGTTAAACTAAAGACCCGATGATTCGCATTCGGTAAAAAGAAACAGCTGAATATTGCTCCTGTATTTTGTATTAACAGAACTTGAAAAAGAAAAGGAATTTGAATTATTAATAAAAACTTTGACCAGCTACTACACATTATTGTTTGACCAAATTTTGATCGGAACACCCTTTAAATGCTTTGGACAAGCAGAAGGTTTAGAGACCAGAAAGGTTTAGTTGATTTGTTAGGTATCACTTTCCATCCGTCTGTTGAATCTTCCCGTACAAATACTGCGTCTGAAATCTCTATTCACAATTCCTGTACGGATCTAAGAGCTATTTTTTAAGAACACGATTATCCTCAGAAACTTATTGACAACTCTATCTAAAAATGTCCCATAGATTCGAATTTAATTCAGTATTGGTTCCAGACAAGTTATAACATAGGTCCCATTACTTCATTGGATATTGATGCTGTAATCTATTGTACTCCCAAAACCGGGCCAGGAGGGTCGAGCCATCGAATGAAAAGTAGAAGAAAGGATTTTTTTAGGAATTGCGGAGGAATGTGCAATTTCCGGAGTTTCTTTTTGGTGCACGTTTTTCTGATGCAATCTTCAAAATGTTATTACGAATCAAGCAGAAAAATACAGCTTCCTTCACATACAGAAGCTGGCTTATTTGGGTGACCTAGCGCAGAAGGGCCAGGATGTCAAATAGTTTCTCAGCTTCCTCTTGACACGAATTTGCGTACCGAAACGACGCTTCAGCGCTAACATCAGCCTTAGCTTGGCAAAAACTTTCGCACTTTTCTCACGTTCTTTTCCGTTTCCCTTACGATCACCTGAACCATACACAAAAATACAAAATTAATTTAAACAAGCGCGTAAAATTTCCCCTCGTTTAATTTCAAGCCTAAGGATGCGTAAACGACGAGATTGTTTGCAATCTTTCAAGCGCCATACAACAATCTTTCATACAACAGCTAGATTCAGGCGTTATCTGGCTTAAATTTACATGAAATATTCCATTATTTTCTGCCAAATCTAGCATTCTCTTTATGTGTATTAGATAACGCGGAAAATTCAAGAGATCCAAAGTGTCGTCGTTCGCGGGTATTGTGGGTGAAGATATGCCAGTATCTAGAACTAGATTTTAGAGAAAAATACCACAACCGTACCAAAGTTAATTTTGATTCGGTGTTCAGGATTAGTTTGTAAATTAATCAGTGCAAGAAGAGTGTATTAGACACACATGTCATGTTACTACCGGAAGGTTTCCGATACGTCGGCGACGGACGGGTTGATATGGACGAGTGCCGACGGCAGCAGCTGCGGTCCAGCAACACTTGGCCATCTAGGATATCGAGGAGAGCTAGTTTGCAAAGCAACAAATAATTTATTTCTACCATATTTTGAAGACAATATCTAATATCCTGTTTAATTTCATTTTGTCTATTTCGTTTTGTTTTGTTTTTTGTTATGCTTGTCTCTTTTCAGTAACATTGGAGCGGCCCATTGCTTTTGGCGAAAAGTGCTACATATTTTCAGCGTATCGTTAACCAAAACGAACCCTGCTGCTAACCTTTCCCCAACTATCCAACATCCCAGTGATTTCTCGTGGAAGTGCAGAGGATTTCTCGGCTTCCTTCAAAGCGAGTATCATGTCAACACGTTCCTTCCATTCCCCACTTGACCAGCATTCGGGCACGGCCGGCGCCGGTATTGCTTTGTAATGGGTCACCAGTTTTTACACATTGAAGATGCATGTTAGTCCCAAACATCATCTGTTGGTTCTTTATGCAAATACTGCTGATCTGGCAATAACGGAATTGCATCCGTGGGCGGTCAATCATGCTCATGCTCATGCTCATTAGATAACGCGGAAAATTCAATGTTTCCTTTAAGATGTGCAACTGATCCAGCCTCAGATCTCCCCATTCGATGTCGCAGCTTTGATTCCATCACGTTGTCTATGTCCATGACTGTTAAAGTATGATTAAGAATTCTCAATTCAATTAGTGCAATAAGAAAAAAAGAATATCATAATTCTACGGCGAGTTTCCAGTGCTGGCAAGTTGAACAGGCGAAAAACCCAATACTCTTAAAATAACCAGGGCCTGATTAGGTTTTCGTCAATTTTTAACTCAAAAAAATATATTTCCGGAAATTTTATGTAAAAAAGCTAGGCTAGTATAATAAACGATATTTTGGAGCGTTCTATGGAAAATAGGATTTGATTTTCATATTTAAATTTTTGTCTTCAGTTTTCTCGGTTGCGTGATGCTGAAATACCGCCCTTTCAAAGGTTTATCTAGATTTATTCTATGCAACGGCACAACAAAATTAACTCAAAATTTGATTATATTTGACGAAGCATTTTCAAGAAGTAGAATTTAAGTTGATCGAATAAAAAATTAACAAAAATGTGTCCTTTATTTTGGTGCCACGTTTTAACTACTTGACAAACATGTTTTAATATTCTTGTCAAAGAAGATGTTTTTGTGTTATTGCTTTAATTATTGCAATTGCTTGAATTAATCACCAATTGTTATACATTGAGGATGTTTGTTAGTGCCAAGCAGCACCTGTTGGTTCTTTGTGTACTTACAGCTGTTTTGGCAATAACGAAGTAGCAACTTCGGTCGGTTAATAATTTGCTCTTGCTCATGCAGTCAACGCCATAATAATTTTATTCTCATTAGTTTGAACGAGATTCATATAAATTTTGAAAATTATTCGAAAAAACACATATCGTCCAAAACCAACATTCAGAGGTATTTCGAAAACATATGTAAAAATTTAAAAATTAATACTCTTTGGAAATTCAACGTCTTGGCAAACTTTATCGGTGCTTTTAGACGAACAAAACGTTCACTAAAATATTCCATCAAACAATTGGAACATACGACACACATGCGAATACCACATACTAACAACATATACAGCTTAACAATCACTTTTCTTGAATGTATCAACTGTCCCGAAGACATATTTTCCGTGTTTTGGGCTGTCTTGCACCAGTGTTCAACGGCGATCAGATTAACTTAACCCAACCGGTCTGGATGATGGGATCTCTTATATTGCCGTTTGAAAGAGAAGAAAAAAAAAAAGCAACTTTTTTGCTCCAAAGAGTTCTCTATCACTCCAACACTTATAACCGATCTGAAAGATTTTGTTGTTGGAAAGTCTTATTTGACAAAGAAAAAAACATGCTGAGCCCTTGAAAGTGACACAAACACCGAAGCGATTACCACCGACCGACCCTCGGTGGGTTTAAAACTCGCTCCAAGTAGGCTAATCGGATACATTGTCATTCGGATCGCCTCTTCCATTAGTAGTAATGGAATCGAATCATTCAGTTTCATTCACCATCTAATAGGCGATATATTCGAGGATACTTTTGCCCGAAAACCGTCCAACCTTCCGTAGCACATTCCCAAGCATTTCTATCTCGCATCGGAGGACCATCATCGTCATTTGAAACCCACTTCTGCTCGACAGGCATCTGTCGAAGTTGTTTCATTGCTGCCGATTCAGACCGCTTTCCCGGCTCCAGCCCCGAACAACCGCTCCGAGACGCACTACTTAACAGCGCCATCGGGCTGGCGAGCTTTCGCAGTATTCAAACCCCTTCTAATCGTATCCCGGAATGGTGGAACCGTAAAACGATTAAGAGAGCTTACCGACCGCTTTCACCTGATTGCTCTGGTCGTCGCCAACAGTCGTAATGATAGCAAGCTAAGTCCTCGTCAGCGGGATCTAAACCACCTGGAAAATGTGGATTTAGTGCATATCAACTGTGCCAGGGACAACGACGACGACGACGACGACGACGATGACGGTGAAATGGAAGCGTTTGATGGGAATCTTGTGCATCATCGGAATTATGAAGCAGTACTTGAGCGAATTGCACAAGAGGGACTAGCGTCGCTTCGACAGACCGGGCTCGACTCGAGTGGCAATGAAGTGCTGCTCTGCTACCGTTCCTATCCGAGAGCCAGCTGTGTGAATGCTTTCAAAATTTTAAATGTATGAAACTGAAGATTGTAGTGCAATAAAGCTTTGTTTGATTCTCCATATACCTATTTGGTCACAGTTGTTTTTCTACTCATCTGACAATTGGCGGCAATGCTGATGGAGTAACTTGTAGTCATTTTTCCTGAAAACAAAAATGGAGAATTTGGTGCCATATACAGCTTATGAACAGCAGGTTGAGTAAGTTTGAGTGGTATAGCCTGACTGTTGTATAAGATGTTTCCGAGAAAATGTGCTGATAAATGAGTATTTTATTATTATGAGACGCAGACGGTGCTGTAGGTTTTCCTACTGACGCCGTTTCGAAATCAAAATGGTGATTCAATAAGTCGAATGAGTAAGAGCAACGACTACTAACGGCTGCTTCAAACCGTATGATAAAACTCGTGTTTTACTCAAAATAAGTTCAAATTTCAAACCAACATTTGGTCTGTAAAAAAAGTATTTTGTTTGTTTATCTTCTCGTATATTTTGACTTCGTAAGTGATGAAGTTGTGGTGGTAGGCAATTGGAAAAGGAGTGAAGTGGGTTGAGTTGAGCATGAAAAATGGCTTTGAAAAACGGTATATTAGGGATTCCTGTAGTGGTTTAAGCCGTATGCTCCCCGCAGTTTCTTAAGCATAATAAAAAAATGTTTATTACTTCAACTTGACAAGTAAAAATATTTATTAAGCAAATAGGGTATGTGCCCCTTGACTAGTATGCAACAATCGATTACATTTTTCATTTTAACTAATAAAGGTTTTCAGCTGGAAGCAAAATTAAACTAGCTATACACTTGCCAAGATATGTCTAATAAACCATCTGGTAGTATGTATCACGAAAAGTTACACAACTCACTTTATAGAGTCAGAAACTTTCGAGGGATATGGATGTAATGTCGGTCTATAGGCATCAAATTGGGTCTAATCATGGATGCAAGTTCGTCCCATCCGATAGATTTGTTATTGAATGTTGGCTATGTACGCTTTTTGCCGATTTTCTGATTCAAGGCGTTCCCAGCTGTATTCGCTCTATACAACAAACAATTTTACTAACAATCAAACTATACTTAAACTGCTAAGAAACACTTAAGTGATTTTAACATATAAGTTAGCGGTCATTCGGCAATCAAAACATTATAATTCACTCTACACAAATTTAGTTACTTAAGTTTGTGTTAAGATGAACGATATAAAAAATATTCAACCAAAACTCAGACATTTGTATTATAAATGTTACCAATAACAACATTTTTACTACACTTTCCATAAGACAGGCCATAATTGGGAATCTAGAAAAATATATGTCCCTAACATTGGGTCTATGATTTTCATGTTAAATCATTGTTATTCTAACTATGTGACCTGTTAGTTTATAACGTGTGACTATTTTCTATACATCTTGGCTGCATTATTCGGTTTATAGGTTCCATTTCGGCAAATTTAGATCATTCGAAGACCGTGTAGATAGTCTGTTCAGCTTAACCACTAAAGTTATGGTGTCTGAAAAGTTAAGGAAATCGAAAATTACGCGAAAGTGAACAGTTACAAATGGATTTATAATGTCTCAATTGCTTTGAAATAGATCGGTCATCGTGATAGCAACATGATTTTGTTGATTATCGCCGAAATAATGACATATTTGGTACATAGGCCGAATCAAGGAGCTAATTATTCAAATTGCTAAGTAAATATTATACCTGTAAATTTCGTTCTTAGCCTTTTTACCATTCATCAAGTTCAGCTTAGTGGTTTTTTTTTGCATCTCCTGGAAATTGCTGGCTAGTTTTTCTTGAAGTCTGACATGTTCAGGGCCACTTGACTTGCCTTTTTTAGGTTCTGCTTTACGATTGCCCAGTGGCGTTCGATAGGTCGCAGTTGGGTACAGTTTGGCGGGTTTATATATTTCTCTACGAAATCAACGTTATTAATCAACGAATGTTCTGCATAGTTGATCTGGCATAATGGGTAGCAGTCAGATCCCGCCAGAAGAGTAGAAGAATCACATGCTCCTATATAGTGGAAGCATCCTCTTCTGCACTCGTTTGGTAAATTTCACGTAGACTCATTTTTTTAAATATCGAACTCGAATGGTCGTTGTTGTTGTTGCTCCGTTTTTAAGTGAGGAAGACCAGTGAGACGACCTGGAATCTACATATTGAAACCATCAACATATGGGCCGGGACCACTGGCTTTATATGCCTACTTCCTGAGTCCGAAAATTAAAGAATATTTCGCTCGAATGTTTATCAAAAACTTTTCTCTAAAAAATCTCTTTAAGGTATTGTGGTATGTCCATATCGATGTTCTCAAACTTTTCTGTTTGTAAGTTAGTGGCATTTTTTTATTATAGTGCCTTTCAGCCTTTGGTGGGTTCGGCACTTAAAATAAGTGGCATTCCATCCGAAACAAATTTCGTGGAATTCATTTTGCGACTAAATGTTAAATCCAAATTTTTGTACCGATCGGACCACTCATCGGTTAATACACCTTCTTCTTCTTCTTTTTTTTCAAATGCTCCCTTATGTTTTAATTATATCCTTGGAGCTATTATGGCTTAAACAAATCCATTAAATGCTTTTTGAACGAAATTGTTCAGAAAATTCATAAAAAATTATATATTTTGGTGACAGAGTGGCCAAATATTCTAATTTTCATTTTAAAATTAAAATTGCATTTTTCGCAATGTAGATATTTTGCTTTCAAAAATACCCAGGCCATCGTGCTTCTCACACTACTCACACTTCACAACAAACACTCAAAATAGCATGGTATTTTGAGCCGTTTCTGAGAAGCAGCGTTTTGAAACAAAAAATAACTTGTTTTTCAGTTTTTATACAATATTGTTTTCAGCAACTAGCAACTAGATTGATGTTTGAAGAAAGTTGTTCAAAATAAAATAAAAAATTATTTCTTGGCAGCAGTGTTGCCATATATGCATATATGCTATATCTTTTCAAATTTAAAAATTACAACAATTGCCAAACATAACAATGACAGCGTATTCCTCGGATTATTTTTAAGTGCAATAAGAAGATATCAAGCAAGGACAAAACTGTCACCTTATACCTGATCACAGCAAGCGTTTTGTGTTGATTCAGGGGAACGTGACTTGGTTCTAAATGAGCTGTTCGATTGTAGTATTCTTTAAAAGAAATTGTACCACTAAGAAGGACCTTCGTTAGAGTAAACAGTTCTCTACGCGTCAATAGACCTTACGAAAGCTTTGATCTGGTGTAGACAATTTAAAGACTGTGTGTGTTTGTCATGCTAAACAGTACGGTCGTTTGTACTCCACTTCACTGCAGGTTTGCTGTGACGAAAATCCCCTTCGTGTGTACTAAGAAGTTTCTCTGCAGTTTTTACAGGTTCCTCTTGTGAATCTTTTCAATACCTCGTTATCACCCAGGAA
>JASCZW010003619.1:0-31851 GCA_034211315.2 Aedes japonicus
ACTCTTACCCATACTACACCATGCGGGGTTTATCACATAAGTAAATAAACAAATGTGAATATGCCAACACAGACAAACAGATAAATCTTGCAGTTTCTTTCATCAATTACGCATTAAACGGTGAGTTCAACTGTTTCTTAGTTGTTAGTATCGCCACAGATCCCAAGACACATTGCCAAAACCATCAGCTCTAATGTCATTTTTATTAAAGGTTTAGCAAGCCACTAGAAATTGAATATGGTTTTGTGTGGCAGCAAGAGAGATGCCAATGGTTTCAGAATTTCAGTCAGGTTTATAAAAACCTACACGACTTCTTTAACGATCTTAAAACCATGACTTCTAAAATTCCTTTTGCTTCTATCAAAGGTTTTATTTTAACCTTTGTAAACTCATAAAATGCTGTTTTGAAATGCGTTTTGGGACTCATTCGCAATATCTTATTATGGTCAGTTGAAAAAGCATTTTAAAACCATTTTGCCTCCAGTACATGCAATAAATGGCTAAATGGCACTCAGAAGGAAAGCTACCAAGCGATCAGATAGTTTTGTAGTAGCTATTTCTAAGATAAATTGACTTTTTGGCTAAACTGTGATTTCTTACCAGTATACATATTGAAATATATTAAATAATTGGAAATGTGAAAAAATAAATACACCAAATTTTAAATGTAATACAATTAAACTGAAGATATGAAAAATTTCGAAATTCTTTAGATATTCGTTAATTCCATCAATTTTCAGAAGTTTCCCACGATGAATTTATCGAATGTATTTCTTTCAATTTTGTTTGTTGTTGTAAACTCGCATAATTTCCGAGGCGCATAATTTCAAGCTCTATCGATGCCAACATTCACCACATAAGAACTAAATGCGCATATGATATGAGAGCATGATACGCTATAAAAAAACTCGAGATTTGTTTCATATGTTTTGCTATCAAACACAATTTCCTGAGTTGTAGTGCCAAATGTTCGATATGGTATGTCTGTTTGCCTGTGATATACATTTTTATAAATAAACGGAGATGAGCAAGTATAAAAATACCAAAAATTCATAAAAAAACTCGCGTTGTTACGCTCTTTAATGGTAATTGTTAATGTACTGGATCGAAAATTATGCACCTTTTAAAAAAATGCAAAACTACCAATTTTAAAACGTTTTTTTCCTATAGGGGAAAAAGGTGGACAAGCTCTGCATAGATCTTGTAGCAGATGAAAGTTTGTACTTGCAGTTAAAGTACTCTGTGTTTGCAAACAATTGCAAATAAGGAAATAAGATATATCTTGCAAAAACGTATTTTTTTTCACACTTCAACCCCTACAACTTTTTTAATACAATAACTTGCAACTATTTTGTATCTTCAAAATGTCATTTATACCCTAACAGTCATCTCTGCAGAGTTTTCAAATTGAAATAGTAATAAAAAAGTTACACCAACAACTGTTTTTTAAGTCCCACCCTAAGGAAAGTTAGAAAAACTGTTATAAAACTATACGTAGATGAGATAGAAGTAAACAATTTTCAGCAAAGTTTCATTTAACTAAAATATCTACAATTCTTCAGAAAAAAAAATCCTCTAAAGCACAAGAATAAAAAGTTAAATTTTTTATTATGAACATTAAAGGACCACCCTAGCCAACACTCAAACCAAAAGATAGATCTTATTTTTAAAATTAAATCTCCCAAGACATCATCTGTCCAAAGTCAATGGTTTTCGAGTTGTCGATTTTTGTCGCGAAATTTGTCCATTGTGGGGTGTTCAGGGTTTTGAAAAATTTACGTTTGAATATTTGTTCCCCCCCTTTGTTTACAAAATCAGACCGGTCGTTTAGAATAAGCTGTAACTAGAAATTAGAAGAAAAATTAGTATTTTCCATTTACTTCCAACTACCTTTGCTTATCTTGACAGATACGCGTGTTTCGTCAATGTGCAGACTTCTTCAGTGTCTCGTACTAATAACTCGACTTGAGAATATGTAGACAAATTTTCCTAAATAAATCAAATGCTTATCTCCAAAAGTTATAGAGTTATCGATTTTGGCCGTGATATTTCGCGTTGTCTACCATAGTGCAGTGTTGAATTGAAAATGTCACAGACTTTGCCTCCGCTTCAAGTAAAGATTGAAACATTCATCTTAATCTAATGTCAACAACGGCAAATCTAATGTCAACAACGGCAAGCACATCGATTGAAGCTCCCTTGTAACACATAAACCAACGTCGTCTGTCTCCCTGTTATGACAAAAAAGGCACCACAACACAGATCCATCACTGCCGTCTGCATTAATTTGCGTCACCTTTACCAAGAGAGTATTTTCTAAGTGGCATCAGGCTCCAGCAGACAACCGAAGTGCGTGTGCCGACCGTCATCTGGAGAAATGCATTGCAACAAGGAACAACTCTCCGCGGCACGCGCAGTATGACACGTTATAATGCTGGCAATTCATAAATATTTAATTTACGCTAATAAACGTTTTGAATGAATGAATCACTGACAGGCTTGCCGTTTGCCTGTATGTAAGAAGCTCAACCCTGAGTAAAGAACGAACAACTGAGCATTGTCGTCGTTTCAAGCGATGCTGCAAGTCTTGATTGTGTCGTTCATTGGATATTGAAGCATCAATTTAATCAGATAGAAACGGTGAAAAACCGATGCCAAGCCAGCGGTGGAAAAGATTCCACCGGGATTTTCACCCGCCTCGCGTTGGGTTCGGCTTGGTTTTGAAATCAACACCAGATGACCGTCGGGATTTGAGAGCAGATGAAAAACCTTCTTTTGGCATACCAACAACGGACCAATGTGCAGTAAAAAAGACACTATGTTGTTTTATCGCGAGCTAAATGGTGCAATCAGTAGGAAAAATCAAGATGCTTGCCGACCCGACGACGTTCGTTGACGTTCTCGCTTTCCATGGCCTGCTACCGTGCACATGCTTCGCTGTGTTTACGCTTGGCCTGCGCGGATCTTGTTTGTTGATGGCAGCTCTGACGCTGAGGTTGTCCAACCGACAGGCGAACAAGTTGCTGTGACGTCGTGTGAGTTTTTATGGGAATTTGAGTAAAATTTTGGATTGCAAATTATTTCCGAGGGCTCGGTTGTGGTTTCAGACTTCGTTATCACCTTCCATCAACCAACATGAATTTTTGAATTATTTTATCAAATATTTGAACAATCAAACCACCACACTAGACAACGTCCCAAAACGGCCGAGACCACCTTCCACGGTCCCAACCGAGCCAACACTAGCGCCAAGATTGAGAAAGAAAAAGAATCTCCCTACCGCGAAATGCCCGGCCTGGCAATCACCCGCTAAAGGGACAGCCAGTGTATTTAAGATCAAAAATTCCAGATAGAGCTCGAGATGCGCCGCTGGAATGACGAGCCAGTTGGTTGCAGTGGCAGACAAAAAACGAAAATCACATGCCTCGCGTGCCCACTGCCCGGCCAACGGGGACCTGGAGCGTAAATTTCAATCCAAAGATTATGACGGCGAAGGCCGTTCGGCCTGTCACGGGTGGCCGATTCCGGATTCAATTAGGCCCGGAATGTTTGCTTGTTTTGCCTCTCGATCTCGTTCAAGTTCGGACTGGAAGATATCATCGGGCTTCAAGCGGCTGTCTCCGTCGTTGTCACACACACACGTGCATCACCTTTAGACGAATTTCACGCCAACTGGTCTTCCTGATTGGCAGCACCCTCTCAGAATGAAACATTGTGGGTGGGTAGACTGTGTCTTTTCAAGCAAATTTGCATACTTTGTTTTTCTTTATTTATCTAGACTACCATTTGCGAAAAGGTTTAAGTTTTTTGATCGATTTGCTTAATTCAACATAACCCGAGAAAGAAAAGACTAACAAAAAAGTGACGTACAGGTGCGGCAGAAAATAATGCGAAAATGGTCGAACTCCAGGTATTGGGTCAATCCGTGTAGCTAGTGACTAATTTCTGTCGAAAGTGTATTTTTTATTCTGTTTGTTTTATTGCAAATTCGTTAAAATGTTCACGAAAAAAGTGATCACCAGTTTGTTGCTCGCCCAGAAGAAGCCGATAGAGATTGCCAAGGTGCCATTTGGCAACAGTTTACCGCATAAAAAGGTCCCTGCATGATGGTCCTAGGCAGCGAAAGCCGGGAAGCGGACGTCCGAGCTTTGCACGCACGCCGAACGTGATCAAATCGGTCCGCGCAAAAATTGCTTGCAACCCGATGCGTTCCATAAGAAAACTTGCAAAGGAAGCCAATATTTCGGAGAAATCCATGCGGAGAATAATCAAAGAAGAACTGCATGCATCTTCCGGAGCCAGAGTGAAACGCCACTTGATTACGGACCGGTTCAAGGAACTACGAGTGACTCGTTCCAAGAGATTGTTTTCCTTGTTGAAGAAGGAAAAAATGATAATCCTATTCTCCGACGAAAACCTTTTCAGCATCGATGCTGTTGGCAACAGCCGCACGGACCGGTTCATTTCACCGCAGAAAATGGAGAACGTTCCGGAAAAAGTGAAATTCAAATTTCCAAACCAAACATTCGGCTGGTAGTCATGATGTTTGGCTTGGTGGTGGTTTGAAATTTTCCGTGCTGATGCTGGAGTTAAAATCAATACCGAAGTGTATATCAGGTATTTTAAAGAGACCAAGTGATTCCTGGGTGAAGGCCAACTTCTCCGAGGACCAAAACGTTGTCCTACAGCAGGATGGAGCGCCGTGGCACACGTCCAATCGAACCCAACAATGGTTGAAGATAACATGAAGTTTCGGCCGAAGGCATTTGTGGCCCCCTAGCAGTCGAGATCTTAATCCGGTGGATTATTCAGTTTGGGCATATTTTGAAGCTACGAGTCTGCAAAACATCACACCCTAGTGTGAAAACCCTGAAGTCAACCATAACACGCACATGGCAGTCAATGTCTGAGGACTACGTCCAAAGGCATGCTCTGGCTGCCGGCGTCGGTTCGAGGACGTTATTGATAAAAATGGAGGACACATTGAATAAATTTGTTTAAAGGACTATATAAAGATAACTGCACTCGAAAATGCTGATATTAATTGCTTGAATTAGTTGAAACTAGGATATGAAAGAAATAGAACAAATTTACGCATTATTTTCTGCCGCACCCTGTATGGTGCGACTTTTAGAGCCATTGGCTTAGCTTTCTATGAGAATTCTAAACATTGTAAAATCGATTCTTACACGCCAAAATAAGTTATTTAAATTTAAAGTCAATTTGCAAAAAATGGCTTTCTTAGAATTGGACGAAATTTTTATTTAATAAAGGCAATATAATTGTCTGAAAGTTCGCCATACATTGCAGGATGGGCATTTTTAAGAAAAAAAAGTTTTTTCAACCAAAAATGTTTCATGACAACATAACTGAAAAAAGGCAAGACTTACAAAAAAACTGATGTAGGGTATGTGTCCCTTGACTCAGCCTATTATGCAACCATAGATTACATTTTTGATTATAACTCTTCAAGTTTTCGCGCTGAAGGTGAGATTCAACTAGTTCTACCCTTGCTAAGATAAGTTTGATAAGACATTTGGTAGTATGTATAACGAAAAGTTACACAACTCTTTTTGTAAAGTCAGAAACTTTCAAGGGATATGGATTTAATGTCGGTCTACAGGCACCAAATTGGGTCTATTCTTGGATGCAACTTCATCCCATCCGATGGATTCATTACTAAATGCAGTCTTCGTGCGGTTTTTTCTTCTTTTTTTTATAAATTAAGGCATTGCCAGCTGTATTTGCTTCACTTAACACAAAATTTTACAAAACAAACTAAAGTAAAACTGCTTTGAAACACATATTCGTTCATATATGATTTACTAGCCAGTCAATAATGAAAACATTATAAATCACTATAAAACGACTTAGTTCCTTCGGTTTGTGTATAGATGAGCCACTTGAATATAAGCAACTGCAAACACATGCATTTCCACTTGAAATTTTACCAATAACAACCTTTTTATTACGTTATTGATACAACAGGCCATAGTTGGGAACATACAAAAAAATATGTCCCCATCATTGGGTCTACGATTTTCTTGTAAAATAATTGTTGTTAACTATAAGAACAGTTAGTTTGTAACGTGTAACTATTTTCTGCACATTCAGACTGCATTACTTGCTTTATGGATTCAATTAAGCCAGAATTTAGATCACGCTGAAATTCGTGTAGATCATCTGTGCAGCTTAACCAGCCGAAATCATGATGCCCCAAAAGTTCAAGAAATTGAACAGTACGCGGAAGTGAACAACTATAAGTTGATTAATATTGTCTCAGTTGCTTCGGATTACATCGGTCATCCTAATAGCAACATGATTTTGTTGATAATCGATAAATTAATGACACATTTGGTACATAGGCCGAATGAAGGAGCTAGGCTAACATTACATCCCCTTACCCTATGTGTGACTTTTAGAACATTGACTTAGAATTTATGAAAAAAATTGTAAAAATTTGTAAAATCGATTCTTACACACTAAATAAAAATATTTTAAAATTTAAAGCCAATATGCAACAAATGGCTATCTTAGAATTCGACGAAATTTATTTTTAATATAGGCAGTATAATTGTCTCAAAGTTCGCCATACATAGCGGGATGGGCACTTTTAAGAAAAGAAAAAATGTTTAGCAACAAATTTTTCATGTCTAATTTGCACAGTGTATCGCACCATCTTGTCTTATAATTTGGTCCTTGAACCTCACAGAAGCCAATTAAATTAAACTATAATGGCAGTTCGGATTTTTAAGGGTCTTTGAATGTTTGAAAAATCAAGGCTACTATTTGGAAAGGGATTATTTTTAAATAAATAATTGTTCAAACTTTAGTGATAATACAAATAAATCAGGTGGTTCATCGTGTTTATTACCAAACTTTTGGAGTATATTACAAGAAGAACAATAAATTGGAAAACAAAAGCTTTATCATAATATCCGAAGTATTGACCCATAACTCAATAGCAGTTCAATTGTTTTTGTCAAAATTGCTAGATTTCATCTAACAAAATTCAATATACTGCTCAAAAATTATTTTCATGTCAGATGGAGTAGCGGCCCATAATAAGAACAAAAAGAATTTTTCCAGCGTGTGCAATTTCAAGTCCATATATGGAATGGCACGTCTCATGGGAAAGTTCCATGTAATGCTATTGGCGATAATCTCAAGCGAATGGCAAAGAGAGCAAGCCTTGCTCAAGATAATGGAAACACAATCAAATCTCCTCGAGAATCATATGACTGGGCAGTTGAACAGTCAAATAAAAGTATTACGAAGCTGAATTTCCGCTTCATATCAGCTGAACAGTATGCAAAAATGTCAGAAGAACTTGAGGAGTTCTACAGCATCGTAAAAACAATACCTGCTACACAGGTTCATTGTTTTGTACCTATTTCAGAAAATCAAATTAAAGCTAAACGGTTTTCTGATTCAAAGAATTATCCAAAAAAAAATCACTTTAAATGTGAAAGATTTAAAAATTAAATATATTAAGCTATGTTAATAACTAATACGTGAAGATGTACACTGAAGTCTTTTTTTACACGGTTTGTTTTCGGCGATAACTCCTGAACGGAACAACTTATCTACCTCATTTGAATCACATTTTCCATTTTGGGCCAAAAGTAATCATATGGCAGTTTTTCAAAAAATTCACTATTTTTGGTGTAAATACTCAAAATTTCAAAAACTGTGTTTTGACCACTGCATGAAAAGTTAACACATGCAAAAAAAAAATCGAAGTTGTTTAAAATGTTTATGCATGTGAATTGATCAACTCTATTTAGTCTTTTTTTACGCGGTGTCATAGTAAAAGTGGAACGTATCCCCCGTGTAAAAAAAAAACCTTTGTGTACATATATAAAACAAATCAAATAAAACCGTTACCAAGCTTAAACCTATGAGTTTTCATTGGCAAAAACATTATTTCAAAAATTCATATATCGTCATATTAGAATCGTCTTTAAATGGATGCATCAAGTCTTATCAAATTAGAATTTTCTAATTTGATAGGACTTGATGCATATCCATTTAAAGACGATTCAAATATGAGTCCGCAATTATTTTAGATTTATCAGCCCTACTCCATCACAATTTTTCCCATAACTTCTACACATTCTGTAACAAATCTTGACCTTCCTTTCACCCCCTTGCCACCCCGTACACTTTTGGTTCTGTTTTACTGATGTAAAGAGAAATTTAATGTTTTTGACCCTTTTCAAATGTTAGTCTAGATGAATATTGTTTTTTACCAAATGTTCAATACATTCAATTCTTTATGACTGCTTAATTTTATTGGATTCTATAGGGATGTTGAAGACCATAACTAGATGAGTTTGCGTGATACATGGTAAAAAAGGATATTAATCTTTTTTTTTTATGAGAAAAACTTTTTTTCTCTTACAAGTGCCTATCTGGCAATGTATGGCGAACTTTTAGACAAATATATTGCCTTTATTAGGAAAACATCTCGCCAATTCTAGGATAGCGTTTTTTTTGCGCAAATTGACTTAAAATTTCAAAATATATATTTTTAGAGTTTAAAAATCGATTTTACAATTTTTACAATTTGTAAAATCGAATCTTACATACTATACAAATATTATTTTTTTACAACCTGAGTTACCTGAATAATTCTTATAGTTGGTTGAAATTCCTGTTTCATTTCAATCAAAGCATCCAACCAGTCAACAACACCCCCCCCCCTCCCTTAAAGAGAAAAAAATCCTGCCGCTAAAAACCCTCACACCCCAAATTTGGTTCCATTTGCTTGATTAGTTCTCGAGTTATGCTAAAATTTGTGTTTTAATTGTATGGGATTCCCACCTTTTCAAAGAAGGGAGGAGTTTCTAAATATCATAAGAAACTTTCTCGCCCCCTAAACCCCTCCATGCTAAATTTCACGCCGATCGGTTCTGTATAACCTATAAGATTCAGACAGACATAAATTTATTGTAAGTATCAAAACAGAGTAGAACAGACAGAAATTCATTTTTATTATGAGTTTGTTTCCGAGGTTTTAGTAACCTGGGTATTTCTTATGATTGGTTGAAATTTGAGTTTGATTTGTATGCGAGCCCTTCTTTCCAGAGAGACGGGTCTTAAATCACCATACAATCATTGCCTTCCAATCCCTCTTACATGCCAAATTTGGTTCCATTTGCTTGAATAGTTCTTGAGTTATGCAGAAATTCCTGTTTTATGTGACCCCCCCCCCCTCTCCGTTTCAGAGTGCAAAAGGGTCTCAAATAATCATAAGAACCTTCCCAGTCCCGAAAACCCCTGCATAAAAAATTTCACGCCGATCGGTGCAGTAGTTTCCGAGTCTATAAGGTTCAAACAAAAATTCATTTTTATATGTATAGATAGATAAATAAAAAGCCTGTCTCCATAAAAACCCCCGAATGCCAAATGTGGTTTCAATAACTTGAATAGTTCTCGAGTTATTCCAAAAAATAAAGTTTCATTTGTATGAGAGCCTCCTCCTCTTAAAAAGAGGGAAAGGTCCACCTGCCAAATTTGGTTCCATTTGCTTAAGGTGAAACTGAAGGGAGTCCTTTTTCCATACGATTTAATAGTTACGTTATTTATCGCTTCACGATTTTTGAGACTAAGGCTTGCTTCATTTAGAATTGGAACAAACTTTTGCTCATATTGTGACGCTCCTGGTGGACGGATTTGGAAGTTCTTGGCGCCCACGTGTCGGAAATTTTGTCAACTTCACGTATGTATTTTTGACATTCCGCAAATCGACTGTACTTTGTAAACAATCAACATGGAAGCCGAAAGAAGGGAAAAAATTGTGCACAGTTATTTGGAAAATCCATTGTGGTCTGCATCTAGGCTAGCTAAACAGCTGAAATTGCCCAGAAATACCGTATGGCGCGTTATCAAACGGTATAAGGTAACATTGACGACGATTCGGAAGCCTCAAGCCAATCGTCGGAGTGGAACTGTCGACCGGAAACTGCGTGGTAAGATTTTGAAGACGATTAAGAGGAATTCCAATCTGTCGGACCGTGATTTGGCCAGAAAATTCGGTGCTGCCCATAGTATCGTGAGGAGAACTCGACTCTGGGAAGGATTCAAGTCGTATCAAGCTAGCAAACAGCCAAATCGGACCATAAAACAGAAAAGTGTGGCCAAAATCCGTGCTCGGAAGCTATACGACCAGGTGCTGACCAAGTTCGACGGGTGTCTTCTGATGGACGATGAAACCTATGTCAAGGCTGACTTCGGGCAATTCCCAGGTCAAAAATTTTACTTGGCAACGGCTCGGGGCGATGTTCCAGCCAAATTTAAATTGGTTTTTGCCGACAAATTTTGTACGAAAATTCATGATTTGGCAGGGCATTTGCAGCTGTGGCAAAAAAACGAAAGTTTTCGATACAAATAAGACAATGACGTCGGAACTATACCAAAAAGAGTGTCTCCAAAAACGAATTTTTCCGTTCATTCGATCCCACGACCATCCCGTAATGTTTTGGCCAGATTTGGCAAGCTGTCATTACAGCAAAGTCGTTCAAGAATGGTATGCAGAGAAAGGGGTCCAGGTTGTTCCGAAAAACCTTAACCCACTCAACTGCCCCCAGTTCCGCCCTATTGAGAAATACTGGGCAATCATGAAAAGGAGACTCAAGGCAAAGGGAAAGGTTGTCAAAGACATCAATCAGATGAAGACCTGGTGGAATAAGATAGCTAAAACGATGGACGAAGAAAGTGTGCGCGCCTAATGATCCGTGTTACAGGAAAAATTCCTTCGAAACCGTGACGAATAATTTTTTCCGTATTTTTTCTTAAAAGTATAAAAAAAACGCTACATTTATATAAAAAAAAGATCTTGAATTCAATACTAAATAACTGAAATACAGGCAATTGTTTTTGTTCCAATTCTATCTGAAGCAAGCTTTAAAATTCACAAACAAAAAAAACTCTCAAATTGCTAACTAATGGATGCTGCAGTGGAACAGGATAATACCATAAAATTGATTCCACAATGTTTTTTTTTAATATTCATTTATTATCAATAGGCTCAATCGCATCAACTTTACAGCGCCAAATTTTCATATTTTTATACATCATTTATCTTAAAACTAAAGTTAAGAGGATAGAACTGATTACTCGCGGCCGTTTTGTGGTTAATAGGAATTACAAATTACGGATGAGAAAGAGGGTGGGAATTTAAAGTATGGTTTACATAACACATGAAGTTTAAATTCTTAGTTATCTAAACACTTATAACACTTATAACAATTTATGGTTTTCTTTTGACTTGAGCATTTTTTGAAAAAAAAAAACACGCATACACAGATAAAAAAAACTTATAGTAAACATAAAACCCGAAGGGAATCATAAAGCTCCGATCTCGAGCTCGAAGGGAATCATAAAGCTCCGATCTGACTCCACGATGCTCAGCACAAGAAAAAATAATGTGATTTGCGTCCTGATAGCCTTGTCCACACTCACAGAGATTGCTGTCGCTTAGCCCAATCCGGTATAAATGAGCGTTCAAAGAATAATGATTGGACATGAGACGAGACATGACACGAATAAAGTCTCGACCCACATAAATCCCCCTAAACCAAGATTTCTTCGACACCTTTGGGGTGATAGAATGTTGCCATCGCCCCAAATCTCCTTTACTCCATTTATACTGCCAGCTGACGAGTGACTGTTGACAAAAAATAGGAAAAAAATCGATGAAGTGTATAAGAACTGATTTTACAATTTTTTTCATAAAAGCTAAGCTAATATTGTCTTGTCTGCATTTGTTCTGCAATTCGACTTTAAATTTTAAAATATTTTATTTAGTGTGTAAGAATCGATTTTACAATTTTTAATTTCTTTTCATAAAAGCTAAGCCAATATTCTAAAAGTCACACATACATCACTTTTTTGTAAGTCTTGTCTGTTATGAGTTATGTTGATTTAAAAAAAGTCGATCTAAAAACTTAAGCCCCTTCAAATGGTAGTCTGTTTAATTTTTGAAAAAACAAAGTATGAAAAGTAGCTTGAAAAAACATAGTCTACACTATAGATACTGTATATAAACCGGACAACAATTGTCTTATGCAGCCAAACGACCTGTAAAAAAATGCAGCCAAACGGACTGTCAACTTTTGATTCACTTTAAAGGAGCAAGTATTATGATCTAGTATTGTTTTGACAATTGCCAATTATGAACAAATGAGGGATTTTCTACTTCCATATTCAGTAAATGTAAGTATTTTCGGTGTATTATTTATTGCCTTCTACTGTCTTTCTTTGGAAACCGGAAGAAACCCACAGAATTCACTTCACGCGATGAGTTATTGCCACAATTTCGCTCCAAACAATTCATTTTTTACACGGCACTTTTCACTATGCTTTTAAATGAATATTTTCAAACGGAATCAACACAAACTACCAACATCGAAACCGAATATATTTTTTAGCCTACTGCGCTTCAAATTTTTACAAATACAAGTGGTGCCAGATCAATTGCTCAAAATTATGACATTTTTCAGGGTTGGCAGATTGTATGATTTTGCGTTGTCCGGTATACTATATACAGTGTCTTTGGTCTACACACCCACAGCGTTTCATTGGATTCTGAGAGAGTGCTACCAACCACTGGATGAATTGGCGTGAAATTCGTCTATGGACTCTTGTTTGCCCACCACCAGGCCGGGTGGGTTTGATCTGGGAATTCTTTCCGCTTCCTCTACGTGGCTGAGGTCGAGGCTCCGAAAGTATGTTTTCCGAAGGGTGTCATTGTACGATAACCGATTCCAGGAGAAGAGAGCGATAAAAAAATGTAACAAACTGATGTGAGCCTGGTGTCTTCTTGGTATGTTTACTCTCGCCGTCCGTCCGAAGAATGGTAACAGAGCTTGGTTCTGCTGCTCGCAGGTTGTAGGTACATTGATACATGTTTACATGGAGTTGTTCATAAGCCGACTCTTGAGTCAATGTTTATCAAAGACACTTTTTTATGATTTTGAGGGCTTGGCGTAATGGAATGGTAAATTTGACGGACAAGTAGAACTCATAGTCAACAAAGTGTTGGCGTCGAAAGGAAATTGATATCAGACTGTGACCAACAACAGCAGGTCAGCCCATTCCATGCAACCAATTAAAACCAAAAGCTGCATTGCTCCGAAGAATTAAAAATGCGGACCTTATCAGTTGTTGCATTGCAATAAATCTACCAAGGAATCTGCATACTCCGTAATTAAACACTGCATCGTAAATTGACTCGCCGAAAACGACAAAAAACTGTCACCATAGGCCATAATTATATCGTCATCATGCGTTCCGTTGCCATCGTTGCCATCGTCGCTGTCGATATCACTATGTTCGTTTTGGAAATTGGAGAACATTAACCGCCCCTTATTTGGTCTCATCGCATCAGGGCAAAATTCCATGCGAAACCAAAAAGTGACCAATCCAACCCAAATTGACCGACCTCCCTGGCTCCTTTGACTCACAAATCAAGCGTTCGGGGTTTACACGGATTATACCAACCGTGAGACCCCGAGAAAGTGGGTTCCTCAACATGTGCCATTTTTCTCTCTTTTTGAGCCAACCTGAATATCCGACGGCTACTGGCAAACCGGTGGGGTGCGGCAAGGTGGCGCCCGGGTCGGAAGAGTATTCATTTTCTCCACACATCATCAACGCCCGGACGACGTCGGCGACGGGCGGCGAAGAGGAGATGCAAATCAGCTTGGGCCTCGGTGGAAGCTGAAGGTCATCGGTGAACCGGTTTTTTGCGTGTGTTGAGGAATGGCTTACAAACTGGACGGGTTGTGGTTGTTCCCTTAAGCTTGGTATCGACGGCCTCTCGGCCCGGTCCAAGCTTAAGAATGTTTTAATGAGTGAGTTGTGGCGGCTTTGGCTGACCGCGTGTCCGGCTGTCAGTTGATTTATGTCATTCTAGATAAGAAGTGACGGTTATGATTGAAACTCGCACCGTGCGAGGTGTACTGAGGTGGTACTCGGATCGTTGTAAACCTGCTACCTTGGGTTTGAAGAGCTGTCAAATGGAATGAATCTGAGCATGGGAAATTTCGCCAGCAGAGGCACGGTTTCGGCAAGCTGGGGACTATGGCTGGTCTAATTCCTGTTTTGAATGAGGAAACCTATAGTGAGTATTTCGTCGGCGTCCGATTTGATGTTCCAGAGGAAATGTATAGATCGAAAAATTTAACCCGAAGATCTCCTCAGTTGGACACATTTTTAAAGTACACAAATTATTGTTAACTTATTCAAACATATTATCTACATCTTTTAAAAAAGAAAAACCAATGTTCAAATTTGGTTATTCAGCATAGTACTCCTGCATAATCTATTGAGCTTGAACATCGTCATATTAATGGCAGTAGGGTGGTAGTGAAAATGACTACCATGAGTTTTGAAATCGAATCATGTACAAAATGTTTATTGGTTCTAAAAAGAGCAGGATATAAAACTTTCATGAGTTGGTTAATTAATTTGCTCATAATAACTAATCACTAATAACTAATAACTCGACTCCAGTACGAGACAGTGAAGAAGTCTGCACATTGTAGACGAAATATGCGTATCTGTCAAGATAAGCAAAGGTAGTTGGAATTAAATGGAAAATACTAATTTTTCTTCTGATATCTAGCTACACATTTTGAGTTTGAGTTACCTGGAAAGTTCTCATGTTTGGTTGAAATTTGTGTTGGATTTGCATGAGAGCCTCCCTTTTCAAAGGAGAGACGAATCTCAAATCACCATACAATCATTGCCTTCCGAACTTCCCCACATGCCAAATTTGGTTACATTTGCTTCATTAGTTCTCAGCAGAAATTTGTGTTCCATATGTATTAAAGCTCCTTCCTTCCAGAAGGGGGAAGTGGTCTCAAACAATCATAAGAACCTTCTACAGCCCCATAAACCCCAAATGTTCACGCTGATCGTATTCTCCGATTCTATAAGGGTCAGATAGACAGGCAGACAGAAATTCATTTTTATGAATATAGAAATCTTGCCTCCAAAAATCTCCACATGCCAAATGTGGTTTCATTTGCTTGAATAGGTAGTTCTCGAGTTATTCAAAAAATTGTGTTTTATTTGTATGAAAGCCCTCCTCCCCTCCCCTCTATTTAAAGAAGAGAAGAGGTCTTGAATTACCATAGAAACATTTCTTGCCTCCAAAAACCTCCACATTCACAATTTAGGTCCATTTGCTCGATTAGTTCTCGAATTATGCAGAAACTTGTATGTCATTTGCATGAGAGCCCTCCCCCCCTACCCCTTTCAGAATGTGGAAGGGTTTCGAACTGCTATAGAAACATTTTTTGTCTTCAAAAACCTCCACAGGCCAAATTCGGTTCCATTTGCTTGATCAGTTCTCGAGTTATGCAGAAATTTGTGTTTCATTTGTATGAGAACTCTCCCTTCAGAATGTGGAGACGTCTGTAGTCACCTTGGAAACATTTCTTGTTGATTAGTTTTTACTATTGCATAGATTGGGCCAAAGGGTCTCACATTGCTACGAAACTTTGTCCACCCGTAGGGTTCATGGATGTATGAACAAAAAATTATATTAAAAAATTCAGGGTTGCCAGTTTTCTGGGCAAACACCAATTGAAATTTTCAAATTTTTCCAAACATAACTAACTTTGAAAATTCATAATCGAAGAACGATTAATCTTTGAACAATTTTTTTCCCAATTATAATGAAATATGGAAAAAATAATATTTTAGAAAAAATACCTTAAAAAATCTCAATTTTGAAGGAATTTTTTTTCGGAAGAACCGAAAAAAAAAATTTTTTGAATCATTTTTTTTGGAAAAAAAGCAATTTCTTGCTTAATAATTCATAAGCTGACATTGGTTTTTGATTAATTATCGAAAAATAATGGGCCTGTCACTCGTTTTCATACAAATATGTATTTTTTTTTTAACTTGTTTTTTCGTACAGGTTTGGGTCGAAGGGTCTCAGATTATTACAAAAATTTGTGCATGGGTTGGGTTCATGGATATATGAACAAAACCCATATTCTGGCTTGCCAGTTTTCCTAAAAACAAATTCAACGGTGAAGCATAATTGCTTGGAAAAATCTGTAAAAACATATTCTGAGTCATGGAAAATTTTGAAAAAAAAAATTTCTTATTTTTAATTCTTATGCATATTTAGTGATATTTTGGCGATGTGTTTTTGTTTTGTTTGTGAGTAACGCTTGAAAAACTATGGGCTCCTCACTCGTTTTCATACAAGAATGAAAAAACAGTTGGTGAAGTTCGGGAAAATCGGGAAACTTCAATTGGCGTTTGCTAGGAAAACTGGCAACCCTGGTTTTTTAAATATTGTTTTTTGTTCATATATTTCATGAGTCCTACGCGAGGACAAACTTTCGTTACAATCTGAGACCCTACAGGCCAAACCTGTACGATAATTAAAAAGAATCCCCACTTGTCAAATTAGGTTCCATTTGCTTGATTAGTGATACACAAACTTGTATATCATTTGTATGAGAGCAGCCCTTTCAGAATAAGGAAGGATCTCAAACTCGCATAGAAACATTTCATGCCTCCAAAAAACTCCAACATTCTAAATTTGGTTTACTTTGCTGGATTAGTTCGTGAGTTATGCAGAAATGTGTGTTTCATTTGTATGAGAGCTGCCCTTTCCAGAAATGGGAGGGGTCCCTAACTATCATAAAAACCTTTCCCGGCTCTTAAAACAGAACGACAGAAGTTCATTTTTGTGTACATAGATATACAGATTTCACAGTAATTACCATTTGGTAAGAAATATTACATCCGAGGGATCCACTTCTTTCATCAGGGTGGTCCATACATCATTAGGGCGATCTTTAAAATAAATCATTTTTTGTTTCATATTAAATCACTTTTTTGTTCAGAATTGAAAACATACACTCAGGCAAATAAACATAAGAACTTCATATAGTTCAGCTCATGAACGATGCTTTGGAATTTCATAAGCCTGATTTATGAATGCATTTGGTTTCCAACGACTTTGTTTTTGTACGCCTTTGAGCCTCCATGTTAGCAAGTGTTGAGAATACCTTCAAGTTTCGATTCAGGGTGCTCCATATTTTTATTTTTTCAACATCATTGTATTTCAGGTATGTTGTGACACTTTATAAATTTTTGAATGCTCTTCAACCTCCTTAAACCTATTCTTCAAGCTTTCCTTAGCTCAGTCGGCAAAAACACAGCTTCAAAGCAACATCATGCTGATGGTGTTTGGGTTCGATTCCCGGTCTGGTCTAAGTAATTTTTGTCAAGGAAAATATCTGGACCCCCTGAAAATAGGGTATACAATCATACTAATTGCTTAAGGAGGGACGACGGCCACCCCAAGAGGGTAGAGGAAAATCCCTGGACAAAAGTCCGGAAGAAAAATGGAGGTAGATCCTTACAAAACAATACTAGTGACAAATGGCCCGTAAGTGGAACTGCGGTGAAGCCCCTCATCTTTACGACCATAATACTCCGAAATCTTAAAAACATTGCTGGGGCGGCGGGTCTAGGAGCTGATGTGAGGAGTATACGCCCAACCTACACCGGTGAACAGATCCTGGAGTTCAAGAAGAGCACAGCGCGGAAGGGCCTTGCACGCGAAACAGACCTCCTGAGTAGCAACAAAACATCTTTTTAGAATAATTTATAATTGAATGTATTATAAATGTATCATAAACGTAATGCAAAACATGTCTTGTTTGGAGTGGTTTGGATCTCTCGTATTCTGACTAACTATCGAGCTAAAAATACTTTTTTCAAGTGATTTATACTTTATTATTGTTTTTATTACCATGGCTCCATACATTAATAAAACATGACCAGGGCAAGACTTTATGGGTAGTTCTAAATACTGATGAAATTACAGTGCAACAACCATGTTTGGCAAAACATGTTTTTATTTTCATAATGATACAAGATTGTGGTTTCACTGCCAACGGGAAGCAAAGAATCTTCAAACCTATCACGCCAAGGACTGCTGTTCAAATCCCATGCTTGACGATGTTATATTTTTGCATGAAAATAATTCTTTTTCCATGTTATGTTTTATAAGGCTTCACTTTTAACGCTTTTTACGTCATATTAAGGTATGAAATAAAGAAATATACACACTGCGGTGGGCGAGATCTTCACTGTACTAAAGGAACAGTGCAAGATCGAGGTCGCCGCCGCAGCCATACGGTTGCAGGACGATCCACTTGGGACCCAGGTGACCAAAATTAGGGTGGCGGAGGCCGATGCGGATACGGCTTTAAAAGGGGCAATGGTGGAGGATGGTCCATATGCCCAATCAGCCTGCCCAAGCCGTCGAAGGCATGTTTTAGATGCCTGGAGTGGTGGCAAATGTTCTGGAACTGTAAAGGCCCAGACCGCATCATCATGTGAAGAAGGTGTGGTAGTACAAGCCACAAGGTTCGGGACTGTGAAGGACCCCGAAATACTTGACATGCGCCGGGAAACCAGATGACAAGTACGTCATGGGTGGGGGGGCTAAGTTCCTGGCTTCTAAGGCTTTCACCAAAAGCCAAGCGTAGTGCAGGTAACTCAACTTAACCTGAACCATTGTGAAGACACCCAGCGCTAGTGTGTCACACAGTTCGCGATTCGGCATCGGATATCGCCATAATATCCGACCCAGACCGCATCCGTGCCGGCAACGGCAATTGGCAAGTACCCGCTTCACGAGGTTTTGCTACCTCTAATGTTGACTTCGCGGTAGCCAAAATGAATGGAGTGTTCTTTTGTACCTGTGGTACCAAAACGGTCAATTGGAATGGTTTCCAACATGGTTGACTGTATGACTTCTCAGCTAACTAGCCTAAACTTGTTGGTAATAGCGGGAGACTTCAACACTTGGGCGCTCGAATGGGGCAGCCGCCTTACATACCTTAGGGGCCAGATTCTTCTGATGGCCTTGGCTAGGGTCAATGTGGACTTAACCAACGTAGGTACCAAGAGCACCTACTATAGAAACGGAACGGAATCGATAATCGATGTAACATTCTGCAGTCCTGGGCTGCTAAGTAGTTGGAGGGTGGACGATGGGTTACTTGGGGGTCGGACGGACCCTCCAACAATGCTCTCGATCCCTGGTCTAAGCCACGGGGAACATTGAGAGTGGGCTCTCAAGACCCCTTTTGGTTTTTTTTACCGGTGAGCTCAAGCTCAAGGCTTCTGTTCTCCGGGTCGGCAAAAAGCAAGGGAATCAGTTAATCGATAGTTCAGTCATCTAATAAAAAGCTATACAACACAAACTACTCTTGAAGACATTTTTATTCTTTAACTTACAAGGATTGTGGGTGGGTGTTAGGGTCACGGTGAGCCGGCCGGCTACTGCTGCTGCAACTGAAGAGCCTCGGAAACTGTCCGGGAATCTGAGCTGGTCATGCGAACAGCTAACCTCCCGATCGGCTGCTTACGATGACTTGCAGTCCTGGCACAATGGCGGCAGAACAGTTGATCTAACCTCGTTGACCAGGGTACACGTGGAACGGGGGTTTATGTTAAGGAATGGGGGCTTCGACGGTGTTACGACGTGTTCAGCGGGACGGTATTGGTACAGCTCGTGCACGGGAATCACAATTCTCCTTCGGGTCCTTCGGGTCAACCTTACAGCTGAACTGTTCGACGGTGGGGTAATTTCCGGTACACTAAGTCTAACATCACAATGTAATGGCACGAGTGGTCTAGGCAGAAGGCTGGTATATACTCCACAATGCGCTATCACTGGCTTCGCTTAAGCTGGCGAACGAATAGGTTCTCGGTAAGGTGTTGGACTTTCACGATAGTCGTAGTCCAATTACAGTTTAGGCCCTTCTTTCTTCACCGAAAAGCACTCAAAAAACTATAAGCTCCATGGCTGCCGAGCGAATGAAGAAAATTTAAAGGTGTCCCTGTTTTATATCGTGCACTACGACGTTCCTTACTTGAATTTGAAGTCTGTGATAGCAAAGTACTGTGTATTTGGTAAATTTACTCTGAAAAATCGGCACTATAAGACATCAACTTATATTTGCGTTAATGTCAATAGTTGAATGTTAAAAATCAATAGTTTTTAATATTTAAATCGAAGCGTAGAAAATGTTCCGATCGATTGGTGCAAACATTTTGAAAATCAATCGTGGAATGACTTAGTTATTAACGTTCAAAACCTATATATTTTTCGTGACGCTCCAAATTTTCGCAATTCGAACGTGTACCCCAGTATTGAAAACACAGACGTAGTCCTACGTCAAAACGTCCTGTTCTGAAGTGTCACGTTGCATAACCTCTCGTCAATGTCGAAAGATCCACACGGCCAGCCGTTTCAACTCAGTTTTGAGTCATTTTTGACTCACTTTCATCATTAGTGGATTCACTCAAATTTGAATAAATGTTACTGGCATTTACAAGTCGATAAATCCAAAACATCGACTCAAATCAGTTGGATGTTTTTGGTTTGTCGGCTTGTCGATGCCAGAAACATTTCGTCAAATTTGAGTGACTCCACTAATGACGAAAGTGAGTCAAAAACGACTCAAAACTGAGTTCAACCGGCTGACCGTGCGTAGCACCTCGAATAGCCTCTCCTTTTCTAAAACTTCCGTTTCAACAGCCCATTTTCTCCTGTGTGGTAATTCGTTTTGCTCTTCAGTAGCGTTTTGGCCGAGGGGGAAGGTTTTCGTGTAGTGTGAATTAACAATTTTCGTTCATAGTTTTACAATTTGAATAATTTTTACAAGTGTGCATGTTTATATTTTAAATTCAAGCTAGACTACTATTTGTTATTTTATTTATAACTAATTTATAATTTACGCAAACAAATACCAATAGAATTTTTCAATGTAGGTTACTGATTGAACAAGGGGGCAGGCAAATGTAGGGGTTTTTGAAAGCAAAATATAATTTTTTGGCGGTTCAGGACCCCTCTTTCATTTGGATTTTTTTTGCATATCTCGAGAACTAACCAAGCAAATGGAACCAAATTTGGCATGTGCAGGTTTTTGAAGCAGGATTATTTTACTATGGTGGTTCGAGACCCCGCCTCTCTCTCTCACTCTCTTTGTTTCTCTCTCTGTCTCTCTCTCTCTACAAGGGGGGGGGGGTTCTGATACAAATAAAACACAAAAGTCTGCATAACTCGAGAACTAATCAAGCAAATGGAACCAAATTTGTTGAGATTTTTGAAAGAAACATATATTTCTATGGTGTTTTAAGGCTCCTACTTTCTTTATAAGAGAGGGGTTCTCATACAAATGAAACTAAAGGTTCCGCATAACTCGAGAACTAATAAAGCAAATAGAAGTAAATGGAAGTAGTGTGGAGGTTTTTTGAGGCAGAATTCTATGGTGGTTCAGAGACCCTTCCTCTATCTCTACAAAGGGGGGGGGGAGTTCTCATGCAAATTAAACAGAAATTTCTGCATAACTCGAGAACTAATCAAGCAAATGGAACAACATTTGGCATGTTTGGGTGTTTGGAGGCAGACTTTTTCTATGTTGTAGTTCCAGACCCTTCCCTCATTTGGAAGGGAGGGAGGGGGGGCTCTCATACAAATGAAACACAAGCAATAATTTCAACAATTCAAGATAATTATTCAGGCAACTTAAACACAAAATGTACATTTCTCGAATAAGACGCATTTTCTGATCAGTGCTGTAAATAGACATTTCCCCAAATGTGCTGAATTTGTCAAAAACTTGTTCCAAAAGCTGATTTTCACAATAGCACCTATGACGAGATTGTTGTACTTGATTATTCCCATGTATTTTGTTTGCAATGTATTGTTCTAACTGTACAACTTAAGACGTGAGAGCGTAATACCTGAATATTCAAATGATATTCATCATTGAATATCATTTGAATATGATAGTGAATATAACAATTTTTATATGCCAGTTAGGGCAATGCACTGTAAGACAAATTTGTAGAATTTGTCAAGAGCTACAATTTAAGCATACACCACATTCATTAATTCAACTGTTGAACTAAGTTATGGATAAGTTTATCCAATTGCACGAAATGACTTTTTACAACACTGGTTCTGATAAAAGTTTGAGTTCTATTAAATTGTCATTCATTCCATTGCAAGCGTAACAGCGCACTCGTCGGATTCAGTTAGTTTCATATAAGTGTCAATAATCTCAAAAACGGCAACCTAATAAATATACACACAAAAACAAAACAAAAGGGAAATATGCATTTTCCAATAACTCTTGTTTGCTAATGGACAATTCTATATGTACAGGGTGCGGCAAAAAATAATGCGAAAATATGTTCTATTTCTTTCAAATCCCATTTTCAACTAATTCAAGCTATAATATCAACATTTTCGAAAGCAGTTATCTTTATAAAATCCTTTTGAACAAATTTATTCAATGTATCCTCCATTTTTATTAATAACCTCGAGCCGACGCCAGAAACCAGAGCATGCCTTTCGGACGTAGTCCTCCGAAATTGACTGCTATGTGCGTGTTATGGTTGACTTCAGGGTTTTCACACTAGCTTGTGATGTTTTGCAGGCTCGTGCTTCAACATATGCCCAAATCGAATAATCCAACGGATTAAGATCTGGACTGCTAGGGGGCCACAAATCCTTCGGCCAAAACTTCATTTTATCTTTCAACCATTGTTGGGTTCGATTGGACGTGTGACACGGCGCTCCATCCTGCTGTAGGACAACGTTTTGGTCCTCGGAGAAGTTGGCCTTCACCCAGGGAAGCACTTGGTCCTTTAAAATACCGATGTACTCTGCTGTATTGATTTCAACTCCAGCATCAATTAAAACAGGTGGCATTTTCAAACCATTGGACGCCACCAAGCCAAACATCCTGACACCAGACTTTTTTCCTTCTTCCTGGCTTCCTTTGCAAGTTTTCTTATGGAACGCACCGGGTTACGAGCAATTTTTGCACGGACCGGTTTGATCACGTTCGGCGGGCGTGCAAATTGCGGACGTCCGCTTCCCGGCTTCCGCTGCTGTTCGTATTTTAATCCTATGACTTACTGGTACAACTTTATATTTTAAGCATTTCGAGTTATTAGTACGAGACACTGAAGAAGTCTGCACATTGTAGACGAAATACGCGTATCTGTCGAAGATAAGCAAAGGTAGTTGGAATTAAATGGAAGTTACTAATTTTTCTTCTAATTTCTAATCTCTATCGGCTTTTTCTGGGCGAGCAACAAACTGGTGATCACTTCTTTTGCGAACATTTTGACGAATTTGCAATAAAACAAATAGAATGTTTTGATGCAGCACTTGAATGTAAACATAAACAAATACACTTTCGACAGAAATTAGTCACTAGCTACACGAATTAACCCAATACACAAGTTTTAACATTTATGCATTATTTTCTGCCGCACCCTGTAATTACATGTATGCAGATTGTGGTCCTGCTGAAATGTAGACGAACTTCATTATAAAACTGAGCGATCATAGCAATGAAAAAAAAATATTTAAAATTATTCTATAATATTAGGGAATTCCATGGATGATCTGAAATAATATACCGGATAGTATATCTGAAATTTCGATGTGCTGCTCCATTTCCAAATGTACCAATGGAATCAAATATGTTACTACGGCAATTCTAAAAAATATATGAGTGGATAAATACATTGGAAAAACTAATTGATGTGATATTACAACAATGAATCTGACTCTCAGCTTCGGGTGTCTTGACAAATCGACAAAGCTTTTTCATTAGGGCCCAATTGACAAACGTAAACAATGGCTGCTTCCGTTAATTTCTCGTGGCACAAAGGCTACTAATGTAAGCCTCCAATTCCATCGGATAAGTGAACTCTTCCTCTTCGAAATGACCCTGGTAGATTGATTAGGCGAGTTTTCAATGACAAGAAATTCGCGGAAATAGCAATTGTTTTCGTTTGGCAGTTGGGCCCTAATGAAAAATCTTTGTTGAAATAATCCCTTCTGACACATCCCTTGTGGCACGTCATGCCTGCCAGTTCAGCGCAAGGGAACATCTAGATTTTTTGATGAAAACAAAAATAAACTGCATAAAACCTCAAAACGAATCAACGAATTGCTCTTTAAAGAAATTGCAGAACGATCTAGATGCCTAGATGCGATACAAGTGTTGAAATAACCGTTTCAACATAGTCCGACTTGCCATAAATCGCCATGGGTGGTCCTCATATGACTGCGGCATCTTTCTCCCAGCTTTTCTCTCAGATCCACTTACTGCGGAACCCGTCCGATGGCGCGATTTGTAGTTTACTCCATCGCCTTCGAACACCCAAACAGAAGACTTAGTTTTCTACCAAAACTTTCCTCTATGGACGGGTAGTGGATCACGCGATGTGGGCGGCAGCTGTGGAGGAGGTGTGACTGGCGAAAATCGTGCCTACTTGGAGCAATTATTTATATTCTACCACGAACGTTATTACTTCATTTTCTCCACTTTTGGTAAGACGTTGAAGATCGAAGTCATAGCTCACAAACGACTAATCGTGAAAAATGAAAATGGTAGTCCATGCGAGGGAAGAATCAACTCTTAATTGATCCGGCATTCTTCCGTCATCGAGTTTGCGCTACTTTTTTTCTTTTTTCTTTTTGTCGGTTGAAAGGTTATACCCGCAGGAACGGAACGTTCGCCGAGTGTGGGTGGGTGGGGATCTGAAATTGATTTAGCTGCTTCAGTACGTTTTGGATTGTGTGATTCAATGCTAGGTGAAATTTATCTTTTGCCTTTCATAGAATATAGATAGCCGGTAGATCATCTGGTTCAATATTCACTCCAAATTAAACAGCCACCGCATGAGGCAGTTCGTATACAATCGAAATCGGAATTTCATTTTTGCCCTCGGACGACGCGGATTGAGGTAAAATGCCTAGAACCTGGAAAGTCACGAAATTTAATTTCATTCTGAAGCGATGAGGCCTCTGCCGACCAAACTGTCGCTCATTGTGTCGAGTTTAATTGAATCTGTCAGAGTGTGCACCTTTTTTTCATTCGGAAAGTTCGATTCCAGGTCCTGGAGCCAAATATTATTTTTTCTACCGATATATTTACTGTTTATTTTGTCCAGTTTGCAGTGACATGGGGGGGGGCCGATTGACCTTTCTTTCATTTGGAGTTTAGTTGTTCGTTGGAAGCGTGCGGGTAGGCTCAAGTCAATAAACAAACTGGGAAGGGTTCGCTTCGTTGATCGAGAAAGATGAAACAAAAATTCGATGACTGATTCCAAAAACGGACATGAGCTGATGGAGCTGATGGTAGATTCTTCTGAGATTGAATGTGATTGGTTGATGAATCACAGTCATCAATGATTCTGCTGTGGCGATACTGTCAATGAAATTGTGCCCGATGCGAAATTAATGTCTTTTGTGATTGGTAGGAATGGTTAATGAAGCGATGTCCTGGATAAGATAGTGATGAGTAAATGTTTGGTAATGAATTTTTAACGAATTTGAAACCGGGGCATGGTCAGGTACAAGAAGTCATTGGAACGAGTGGATAGTGCTCCACAAGCGACCGGTTTCATGAATACTAATTATCACGCCATTCAATCCACGTCATTTGTTCAACATGGCTTTGCCAATCTCAACCACGCTAGCGGAAGCCAAGAAGTTAATTACCATTGTCATTCACCTATTACAAAACAACCGGTAACCATTTGGTATCAAATTTCCAAATTACAACCAATGAACGAAAAACCACATGCAATAAAAACATCCCAATTTTCATTCGGCTTGGCCGGATGTAAACGGTGTCGAACAACCATCATCACCATCAAGCTGAATGGTCATTAGAAGTCGTCCTCCACCGCTTGGTATCGGCCCATAGTTCCGCCTAGTCGGTCGCTAATGAAATTACAGTCCAACAAGTTCTTCAAACTCGCCCCGGCTGAGCTGGTGCCACGACGCTGCGGGCGCCCTACCACGGCATGGTGGATCGACATAATCGTCACTCTTTCACGTCTCAGTTCATGAATTTAAATTTCTGCCGGCTTTATAATGATTGTTTTTGGTCGGGACGAGTTTTGTTCCGGATGTGTCCCTGAAATTTTCGGGCACTAACGGATGCTTGTTTTGGTGTTGCACTCCATCACATCTGCTAACCTCTGTCAAGGAACCAGTAGTAGTAAGCTTAGGTCTCCATTTGAACGCGAGCAGGTGAGAAAGCCCCTCATTATAACAGACTATCAGAGCTTTATAAATTGAATTACTTAATTTATTTCACACCATCTCATCGCCGACTTGCTTGGTGGTCTGCTTGCTCTTGAATCTGTTATGGGAAGCATCAAATAAAAGCAAATGAGACATAGAATAGGATGGAGAGATATAATTATTGGCGTAAAGATTGATGTTCTTGGTACCCTTGGCTTAAGATCTTTTTCTGTGATGATTTCCCAATTCATATTAAAGTTGGAAGGGATTATATGTTTTGATATGTATATGTTAGCGTGACCTTTGCTATTTAGGGACCGTGTTCACCTCTGCATCCCCACAAAGGTCACAGGAAGGTCTATGTTAATAGGGTAGGGGTCGATGGATCAGGATTCACCTTGATAAGTGATGTGATCATATAATATAGTTTATACAATTCAGGGGATAAAAGGATAACATTTACCAGTTTTGCTCCGCGCTTTTAAAGCACTTACCGCCTCTCAATTGTCTAAAAATCCATTCCGGGGTCTAACTGGTTAGCGTTCTCTCCGGGCATTTCGGATACACAGTATCCCACAAACACCGATGTTCGGCAAACTTCTCGTCGTAAACATGTTCCTCCACGGACTATTGTCGACATGGCATTGCTGTAGATATCTTTCAATTGAACCACGTTCAACACGCCGTTCCTGTCAGTTTTACTAAAAAATGTGCTCCTAGCCATATCTTTACTTCGATTCGGAACACTAGCAACACTCGAAAAAAGACGCGTATTCGGACATTTTATTAAATTATTATACCCAGGACTTTTTAAAATGCTTGGAGAGCAGCAGTCGCAACACGTTACCACTCTCATTACTAAAATTTCTGATGTTAAATTCACAAATATCGATTTATAACAAACAGAAAAAACGTGACAGCTCACGCAAAACTCAACCGTCCGCGGGCAGCGCTTGCTGTGATCCTCTATTTGTCATTTTTGTTTTTACTAAACGCAAAATCTGGTGAACTTTTGTACTACGCATCAAACCCTAAATATATTCAGCGATGCTCTGTGCCATTCATGCCATCGCTGCTAAGCTTGGAACTGTATAAGTGCGCACCACACAACTTTAATAAGCCTACTTATGTTGTTGTTATCTTGTGGAACTGCCATTTTCAGGGAAAGAAGCTCTTTGTGCGCCAGAAACACGGATTTAAATGTGAGTTTCGTTATATTATTGTAAACATTTTTTCCATGGCATACTAGCATTAGCACTAGCATTGACTTTTGCACACTTTGTGGATGGAGCTACAAAAAGGAATAATTCATGAAACGGATCGAGTAACTGATAAAGCCTGTCCACGTTTAATTTCAGACACCAAAATAATAGTAGCAAAAAAAATCCACATAATACAGCAAAACCGATTGTTTATTTCACAACAATAGAGACATAAGAAACAGTTGATTAAGATACTAATACTCCTTTCCTTAAAATTCCCGAACTTTCTGTGGTACATCCGCCATCAGGTTCCGTACGGTATCCTCAGATGCGCCCGCCGTGACGATTCTCCACCTTCTCTTGAAATCATCGGTACCATTTGCTTTCTTCTTAGTTTCGAAAAGTTTCCGCATAACTAGAGCCCAGTACTTCTCTATTGGGCGATGTCCTAGACAGTTTGGTGGATTGGCTGTTTTTTGCATGTATGACTTTTTTTTTTGGCCTTTTACCATTCCAAGACGGATTTCGTAAAGTGACAAGAGGCCAAATCCGGCCGAAATAGAGCTGGAGAGTCGTGGCTTCTGATAAACGGTAGCAACCGCTTTTGAAGACATTCTCTCTCGTACACATTCTTACTGATAGTGCCGGGAGAGTCGAAACTTTTAGATTTTTGACCCTAACTACACATGGCCTGCCAAATCAAACACATCTTCGGGAAATTGAACACCTTCTTTGTCCGAAAATGCTCAACAACGGCGTTCCATTGCTCTGAGGTATAAAAAGCCAGTCCCGGAAGCTCGAGTATGTATGTGTCGTCGTCCATTATGATACAAGAAAATGTTTGCTAAAAATTGGTGTAAAGTTTCTTAGCACAACTTTTTGCAGTGGAATTTTGCTTGTCATCACGGTTGAGCACCTTTTTATTTTATACGTCCGTGCCTCTGGTTCACTTTTTGTACGTATGATTTGGACTTCCCAACTTTGCGAGCCACATTTCGCACAGAGAGATTAGATTTTTTCTCAATAAAGGCTACCATCTTCTTGTTCATTTGTCAGGAGCATACTTTCCGATTTGTGCCACTTCCAACCTCCCAATCCACAGTCAAGCGCTTGTCAAATGATTTGCAAACACAACTCATGGTACTTTTTGGTAGTTTTAGTTTCTTGGCAAGATCGCGTGATGATTAATTTGAATTTTGCCGCCGTTCGTAAAAAATGCGTGTCCACTTGATTCGATGCCATTTTGCTGAAGGTAACACGAATGTAAACATCCCAAGTAACATTGCCAAAACCATCCAGCTTTATTAAGTTTTACTAAAGTTTTATGAAAGCCACTAGAAATCAATTCGGTTTTATTATAGAAGCAAGAGATTCCAATAGGTTTCAAATTTTAGACAGGTTTATAAGAACCTACACAGCTTCTTCAAGTATATTAAAACCTTGACTTCTAAAATTCCTTTTACTCCTATCAAAGGTTTTATTTTGATTTTGTTAACTCATAAAATGCCGTTTTGAAATGTCGTTTTAGAACTCATTCATATTATTTTATTATGGCCAGTTGAAAAAGCATTTTAAAACATTTTCCTTCCAGTAAATGCATTAAACGGCTAATTGGCATTGAGGAAAGCTACCAAGCTACCAGATAGTTTTATAGTAGCCATTGCTAAGACTAATTGGCTATTTGGCTAAACTGTGATTTCTTGCAATCGCCATATAGAAATATATATATATATATATATATATATAATAATTGAAATGTGGAAAGATAAATACACCAAATTTTAAATGTAATACAATTGAACTGTAGATCTGAGACAAATTTCGGTATTCGTTTGGATAACCTTATTGAATTCCATCAATTTTTAGAAGTTTCTTGATTAATTAATCGAATATATTTCTTTTTATTTTGTTTTTGTTGTTGTAAACTCGCATTATTTCCGAGGCGCATTACTTTTTAGCTCTTATCGTGCCAATATTCACCATAAAATTAAATGCGCATATGAAGTGGAGCATGATACGCTATATAAAAACTCAATTTGTTTTATAAATTTTGCTATCAAACATAATTTCTCGCAACACTTGAGCTTTTTTCATAGCCATTATTTACTGTTGAATGAATCAGAAGAGCAGAGAATCGAGCAAAGCAGAAAAAAACAACCTCCATATCGCCGTGAAGTTTGACAGCTGTGGCCATACGGCCCTATACTGGTTTTGATGGCGGCCAATAGGTTTTATGATGGTTCTCAAGTGGTCATAACAGCTTTCACTAGAACATTTTCAAAATCTTAATGTTCTTGGAAAGGTTTTATTAATATGTTTTCGCAACCGTCTATAGAGTGAGCCATTTTGTACACATTTTGGCTTTAAAGAAGCATAGAGGAGGTGTTTGTGGACAGTTGTGGACAAAACAGTTTTGAATGTAGTTTCATCAACAAAGCCGGGAGGAGTGCTATACGGCTGGATTAGAACTGAAATTGTTACTTGGGAGGGATCCGTGAAATAATTCAAAATCTACCCTGAAATAAGAGTGTCCGAAATTAACGTTGACAGGCTTTAGTTTTCACCAAAAATAAGTTGCGTGGTATTTGATATCAAGATCATGTAATGTAGGTTGCAATGTGAACGGGGTTTAATGCTTACAATCTCTAATTTTCTTTTTGAGAGGAAAAAAGAGATAACAAGAGACAGTTATTGGAGCGTGTTGGTTGTGTTCGTTAAACATTTAGTAGAGGGTTTAAGTGATATGCGGTTGTAATACCTGTCAGCAATGCTATAGCGTATGTGGGACAAAGTAGAAAATACATTGACAGGTCTGAAAAGACGTCAACATGTTTTGGAAAACTTTCAAAGAAGATAAACTGAACTTGATATCTAAAATAAAAACGAAAATATCCGCATATGCTTTGACTGTGGACTGCATTTTGCGACAAAAGTGAACGCAGCTCAACGCAAAAGCTTACACAAGGCAGATATTTTGTCGAAGAAAATAAGGCCACTCAAGATTCTGTAGCAACGCCTGGAAGAAATTCTTTGTGAGGTCGACGAGAAGGGAAGTCATTGGACTTGACGTCCAAGAAATCATTCCCACTAGAACTTCCGCTGATAAACTTTATTTATTGGTTCAAGCAGCTGTGGTGTGGGCATAATTATTTTGCATAATTAATTGCTGTTAATTTTTATTTATTCTATTTCCATGAAACAAAATAAAAATGAATAACTGAATAACCTGATTGTTTGAGTTTTATTTCATAAATCGTTCCTCAAACCACAACAGCTACATATTTTGACCATATTCCATAAATTAAAAAAAATTAATTTGATAAAGTCTGCGTAGGTTTTGATGGAGGGGGGGGTAAGAAAAAAGTCTACAAAAGTCTACGATGGGGGAGGGGGTTTGAAAGTATCAAATTTCGGTCCACGTGGTTTATGAACATAAACCCGTGGTTTATGAACATATGTAACATAAAATAACTGGTTTTAGTACTATGAAATTCAAAGCTAGATTCGAAGTTATTTTAACCAATATTCCAGCACTGTCAAAAAAAACGAATTCCGTTACTGTAACAGAACAGTCGGTTTGTTTGACAGCGTTCGGTGATATGTTCGGGATCTTCCGGACGATCTTCGGTTATCGCTGATATGATTTCTTTTTGTCTACTGAATTCTTGGGAAAATTTGACAGATTGTGAGAAAGTAAAGATTTAACAAGAACTCGGTTGTTTCATTTGAGAAAAATGTAAGGGAACCTTTTTCTGACAGCCATAAAACATGGATTGAGAGGAAATTAAAAGCTACGAGCAACCACAACAACAAAAAGTTTTCAAATGTAGACTGGTTCGAAGAAAAAGGTTCTAGTAATGCGGGAACTTTTGTTTGATAGCAAAATATCCAAAACAAATTGAGTTTCTCCTATGGCGTATCATGCTTAAAATCATATGCGCATTTAGTTTCTATGGATGAATAGTGCATTCATTTGCGTTGCATTTAAAATTTGGTGTATATATTTTTCCACATTTCAATTATTTCATATATTGCAATATGGCGATTGGAAGCTTGATCTGGTTTTGCCATAATGCCAAATTATCTTCAAAATGGCTACTATAAAACTATTTGGTCATTTAGTGACTTTCCTCAATGCCAATTAGCCGTTTAATGCATTTACTGGAGGCAAAATGGTTTTAAAATGCTTTTTCAACTGACTATAATAAGATAATTCGAATCAGTCCTTAAACGGCATTTCAAAACAGCATTATACGAGTTCATAGAAGTCAACATAAAACTTTTGATAAGAGTAAAAGGATCTTTAGAAGACAAGGTTTTGAGATCGTTGTAAAGAAGCTGTGAAGGTTCTCACTAAAACTGGCTAAAATTTGAAACCATATTGGCACATTTTACTGCCATAAGGAGTGTATCGAAAATAAGCTATCCACAAACTTTCTTTCAAATTATGTTCAAAACCGATATTTTACTCATACAAAAAAATTGATCCTTTATTGTACGAGGTTAAACTTGAACATGATGAAGACCGGATGA